>BQNB010029096.1:4704-56051 GCA_026074375.1 Tanacetum coccineum
GAAAACTAGTAACATACAAATAGAATACATGGCACATGTGTTTAGATATATAATTAGCTCAATTACAAATAGTAATGATTACTTATTAATATCTATTAACCAAGTTGAAACAAAAGTAAACACACATAATCATCTAGCATACACATAAGGATATTCGTCGTTGTTTTGTGTATTAGATATAACGATGTATACTTAGCTTGATTTGATTTGAAAATAAAATAGTTCCTCCCTATTTCAAAAATTAATTAAGATCAATAATTTGAAAGGATAAATACACTATTTTTCAAAGATACATCAACTAGAAATGCCCGACACAAAGGAAAATGTAAAATACAAGTTTTACGTTTAAACAGAACTCAAAATTTTGACCACTATGTAGTATTTTGCATTTCTGACTTGTTTAAGTTAAGAATGAAGTCTTGGAAGTTCTTTTAAATGAAAGTAGACTCAATTATCTTTAAAATGGCAGGTGGCACGACTTCTACGGACTTACGGTTGATTTTATATGATTTTTTGAAGTTTGCCAAATTCTGACGAACAGACAGACGACCCCCAGATATATTTGGGGGCCGCCCTAACATTTATGGGACCGCCACCAGTGACCCCAAAACACGTTTTTTGTTCAAAATCATTTGGTGACTTAACTGTAGAACATAGGACTTTAAAAGTTGTTCCAGCACATAAATTTTGTATTTTAGACATCATTTCTACTCTTACGATTTAGAAAAACATAAGTTGGCACTTCCAAGTTCTTTTGAGAAAATTTTTCTTCAAGCTAGTATACAAAGTATATTTAATAACAAAACTAGTACGAATTAAACAACAAAACACTTTTCATATTTAATCCCCCTTCATGGGTAATTTGATACATGGATCGTACTCTATTTTAAAAACCATTTGTTTTGAAAACTAGAGCGACGTGGCTCCTGATACCAATTGTGGAAACCATAAAGGGGGAGGGGGTGAATACGTTTCATTATCCTATTTTAAACTTTATATCTTTTTTCTATCAAATCGCAGTAAAGTTCTGACGCTAATATCGAGGAGGTCGGTTATATAAGGTTTTTCCAACAACTGCACATATTTTAACAATACAAGCTCAACACAAATTTAACTACAAAGTACTACACAATCACAAATTAAACACAATATACGCTACCTATCCACACCAATCTATTGAACACATGCAAATTATAAAGTTAAACGATAAATGTAAATAAAAGCATAAAGAGATAAGTGAAAGGAAATACAAACCGAACACGATGATTTATAGTGGTTCGGTCACGAAGATCCTCTTCACCATACTCCACTCCTCGAGTACCCAACTCTAGAGTTACTTTACTAGTCAACAAGCTCCTTTCTAGGCAGAGAAAACCATACAAGTTGCTTACATTATTTTCCAACACTAAGCTAGTTATCGAGTTCTTCTTCGGGTACAACCAAACCCGTTATGTTTTATGGCCCAACATAACAAACCTTGTGTTTTATGGCCAAAACACATAAACCGCATCGCTTACATTATTTTTCAACACTAAGCTAGAAGTCGAGTCCTAATCTTAGCTAGAACTAATCTACCACTACACTAATGTATTTTAAGGCCCAAAATACTAACCAACCCACAATCAATCCTTCTGAATATACACACCATTCAGATCTACACACTACTAAAGATTGGAAGACATGGACTCGATCTATATGCAAAATATGATACAAATGAACTAACTAGATATACATATCTTCGTATCTTCAACGATGATGAAAGTTCTTCTTTGCACTTGAGGAAAGAAGAGGAAAGGATAGAAAGATTGGATTCATATTTAACTAATTGAAACAACGTTAAATGATCAAGGTTTAAAAGAGATTTAGGGAGATCTAGAAGAGAGAAATAGAACTGAAGAATTCGTGCAAAAGGGTTCTAAAAATAGTTAGATGTGACCCACTATTTATAGGAGCTGAAAAACTGTCTGTCAGGAAACGGCGGTCCCAGATATATTAGGGGGACGCCGGTATTTAAGGGGACCGCCAGCCTATTTAAGGGACTGCCCCAACAGACGCTCCTGTTTTTGTCTTTTTATGGTGAAGATAAAATTTGGTGAAAAACTCACTTGTTTTAGGGGGAAATTGCCATATTTGAAATTTGAAATAATCACCACATAAAACATTTCTTTATAATTGAAAAATAATTTTTTTGAATAATTTATAAGAATTTGTTTTGTTATATTTACAAAAATATAAAGTTTAAGACAAAAACTTATTTTTTTGATCATCCTACAAGTTTAATGTTTTTTGTACATACCTTATGTGATTTACGTCGGGTGTAAACCAATATCCGTCTTGATGCATACTTGAGACGTCAAGAGATGTTAATGCATGTATGTATTGATGATTTGTGATTGCAAGTAACTTGCAAACAAATGTCGGTGTCGATGCAAACTTGAGACGTCAAGAGATGTAGATGTATGTATGCATTGATGATTTGTGATTACGAGTAACTTGTGCACTTTACGTTACGTATTACATGTTACATGTTTGTCATCACCAAAACATAAAGAGATCGTGTAGATTAAATATCGTAATATTTGCACTAACAAGATTTAGTATAACACCCTAAAACTGGGTTTTAAGCGTTTGATTATGAGAATGCCTTTAGATAGTTTGACTATGACTTTATAAGTTTGAATATGTTATGTGATTGGTTAGTCAAACTCGATAGTTAAACTATAAGTCAATGTATATGTAATAGAAGTAGAAAATATTATGTGTCACAACTTAAAAGGAAAAGAACTTAAGGGGCCATTATTGCCAATTGACCAGAGACATACCAACTTATCTTAGATATCTCATGATGGTAGAATATTCGTGTGATATTTTCTCAAATTTTGCGCGTGTGATACATGTTCCTTCGATTTCTCCAAGCAAAGCTCTTGCAACGCCATGCCCATTGTGTCTGCTTGACCTTTCATAAGCGGAGACAGAATTAAGCGCCCATAAAAAAGACGCTTACTGGCTGCTGCTGATTCAACACACTTCCACTGGAGTGTCCGAGTAGATACCGTTAATTTCTCTCGAACCATAATAATATTATTTTATTTGATCAGATCATTGAATCATTTATTTCTCTTGTTTCTCTTGCTATTGAAATATCTTCCATTTTTTTTCTATACACGTCTTTTTTTCGGGGGTCTACAGCCATTATGTGGCATAGGAGTTACATCCCGAATGAGAGTTAATTGTATACCACTTCTGCGAATAGCATACATTGATCTACTACTACACGAATAGCATTTGCCGCTGCGGTTTGAGCAGCAAATGACGTCCCTCTTCTTGTACCTCGGAAGCCACAAGTACCGGCAGAGGACCAAGAAACCACCCGCCCCCGTACATCTGTAACAGTCATAATGGTATTATTGAAACTTGCTTGAATATGAATAACCCCCTTTGGTATTTTACGTGTACTCTTACGTGAACCAATACATCCACGTGAACCCTTTTTCGGTATAGCTTTTGCCATATTTTATCATCTCATAAATTTGAGTCAGAGATATATGGATATATCCATTTCATTTCAAAACAGATTCCCTATTTGTATATCATGTTTCTTATTATCCTTGTCTTTGTTTATGTCTTGGGTTAGAACAAATTACGATAATTCGTCCCCTACGACGTATTAGTCGACACTTTTCACAAATTTTACGAACGGAAGCTCTTATTTTCATATTTGCCACTCCTTACTTTAATTTTGAATCTACTTCTTGGAAGAAAATAAGTTTCTTGAAATTTTCAATTTTTAATGGTATTCCTACGAAATAAATAGGGAAACACCTAATCTTTCGAATCTTTGTTGCGGAGTCGATAAATTATACGACCTCTGGTTGAATCATACCGACTTACTTCAATTTTGACTCTATCGCCTGGCAGTATCCGTATAAAACTACGTCGGATCTTTCCTGAAACATAACCTAGAATCATATCTTCATTATCTAAACGAACCCGGAACATACCGTTGGGAAGCGATTCAGTAATTAAACCTTCATGAATCCATTTTTGTTCTTTCATTCCAGGCAAAACCCCCTTGAAGTATTAACTAGTGGAGGAAGAACCCTATTAGACAACCCACTTCTCTTTTGTTTTTCACAAATAAGAAGTTTCATATTCAATTTGGATATTAGAAAGATTACCATATATAACACAAAATTTCTCCGCCTATTCTTTCTAGTCGAGCCTCTCGGTCTGTCATTATACCCCGAGATGTAGAAAGAATTACAACACCCATCCCACCTAAAATCTAGGAATTCTTTTATAGTTAGAATATATTCATAGACCCGACCGACTGATCTGTTTTAAATTTAAAAGATTTCTATAAGCGCCTTTCCTATTCCTTCTATGTCGTAGGGTTAAACCCAAAAAATATTTGTTGTTTTCTCGATGTTTTCTTACATTTTCGATAAAACCCTCTCGTAAAAGTATTTTCACAAAACTTTCGTTGATATTAGTAGATGCTACTCGAACCGCGCTTTTTCTATACATATTGGCATTTCGTATAGAGATTATTATGTCAGCAATCGTATCACTACCCATGATTAATTAAAATTCAATGTATCCATGAAAATGGATACGCCGTATCAACCCTAAACCTTAATACGTTGTATCCACAAACTTGGATACGCCGTATTGGACCATCAGACCCCAGAACCTGCAAAAACATTATGCATAAAAGCCCTTTTTACCCAAAACTCGACTTCTTTAACCTGAAACTTTACAAGAACTTCCATAACTCATTTATACTTTATAAAACATCATTCTTATAAACAATCATAGTCTACATGACCCATAAACTGTAGCACCCCAAAATGGTTCGCAGCGGAAATGTGTCCGGGAGCGTTACTTCATAATACAATAACACAAGATATAAGAGAACGACCTCTAAATGAGTTGTTTGAAAAGTAATCTCGCTGATTTAATTGAAAAATAACATTTGTCCCAAAGTTTGCCTCATAATGAAAGACTGGAAATAATACAATGAGATTTGATATTTTAAATGTATGTAGAAATCCATGAATGAAATCTTGAAAAGTATAGACTCTAGTGCACATCAGTTACGACAAACATCTTATTCACCTGAGAAAAACATGCTTAAAAGTGTCAACATAAAGTTGGTGAGTTTATAGGTTTATGATGAGGTGTCATTTTATTCACTATTTCAAGGTCATTTAACCCCTTAAATCATGCAAATATGCCCAGATTATGTGCTTAATCGTTTGTTTTCAGGTTTTTAGCACTTGGACGGCATTTGGAGGAAATACACATGACTTGGGCTCATTTGGAAAAGAAACAGATAAGACTACGGACCTACACCAAATCTCTTGAAGAATTGTGCATACAAAGCGTGGAGACGGCGTCGCAAGCATAAAGCGATGCCGTCATGATCTATCTAGTGACGACGTCAAGAAAATGACGATGGCGTCAGGATGTAACCAACTTAAATCAGACCTAGAAGATTCCATCTTGTGACGGCGTCGCTTCTACAACTGGACGCCGTCGCGACTATTTCTTTATATATACAAAACCGAATATAGGGTTTTAAGTGTGTAACTTTGTATAACTTTTGGGGAGCCGAATCCTAAGTATTTTGTTAGCTTTTAGGCCATCTTTAGGGCTTAAAAACCCAATTGTAACTGACCTTAATCCATGTTTTAATCAAGTAAGATTATTTATCCTTAATCATTCAATATGTCTGTGTTGTTTGATTGATCTATGTTCGTGCTTCCTTTATAACTTGTTAGGCTAAACCCTCCCTTGTATTTACTTATGATTGCAAGAAAGTTGGATTGTAAATCCTTTTACTATTGCTTCTTATGATGAATGTGCGTGTTAGGCTTTAGAAAACTAGCCATAAAATATTAAATTGGCATAGACGTCTATGGAAACACAATATGTGTAGAAAGGATACTATCTGGTAACAGTCTTCATACTACCTTACCCCCAATATAGTTGATCCCTCTTAAGATATTTTAATGCGTTTAATATACTCTTAGGGGCCTTGTAATAGTCTTCATACTACCTTACTTGTGTGTTGCCTTAACAGAATATTAAATAGACGGCGGGTTCGTGTAATTCGTTCATGACTTAGGAAATACTTACAAAGATCATCACGAGTGTGACAAGGCAACAGGATTAGGAGAAGCAATCTAATGAGTAATGCATGATTAAGTAAAACACTATCTTATCATGAAGTTATCACCAGTAGTATAGATTATATTTAGTTTAATAAATTAGTTAATCAACCAACCTCTCAAACCATTAATTTTATCTGCTTTCTATAAAATATAAAAATACAAAAAAAATCTCCTTTCAATCTCGTAGATCTCGGCTAAGCCTGTTTGAGCCTTCTCAACCTATTCCCCTAGAGAACGATAACAACCCCCGAGTCTTGCCTATACTATGCTACAACGATTAGGTACTCTGCCTAGGGAGTTGTAAAACTTCTTGTTGAAGTCTAACGACAACCGCATCAAGTTTTTGGCGCCGCTGCGTGGGGAATAGTTAGGTTTCGAACTTAGTTTAGCTTAGTTCTACTCGTTTGAATCCTTTCAAGTGAGATTTTATTTTTGTTATATTAGCTTTCTTGTAGTCTATCTTTTCTTCGTGTTATTTGTTTCGTAAATCATTATTGTCAACCATCATAGGAGACGCGAATCTTATCCGTACTCTTGGAGATTACTCCAAACCTAGCCATGAGGGCTACAGGAACACCGTTGAACTCCCCGAATGGAACAATATGGTACCTCTTCGATCCGACACCATCCGGTTGGTGCAAAACGGATGCTCATTCTACGGACTTCGGTCCGAGGATCCAAACCAACACCTCAAGGATTTCTTAAAACTTGTGGACTCACTTGACCTTGACGGTGCAAATAGGGAAAGAACGCGCCTGCGTTTATTTCAATTTTTCCTTCGCGATCAAGCTAGCAATTGGCTTGAACGTCTTCTAGCAGGATCCATCTCTACATGGGAGGATCTTACTACTCGTTTCCTTGCTCAATTCTTTCCACCGAGAATGACCGCAAAACTCCGCAACGATATCGTAATGTTCAAACAACATCAAGGAGAATCTCTCTCAGAAGCATGGACTCATTTCAAGGACTTACTCTAAAAATTTCCTCATCATGACATCGACCTTTGGCTCAAAGTCCAAATCTTTTATGACCATGTCACTCCGCCACAAGAGGAATCATTAACTAATCAGCCGGTGGTAAGCTTCGTAACAGAAACGCCAAAGAATCCTGGGCACTATTAGAGGACCTCGCCCTCTATGACAACGAAAGTTAGAACGACCCAAGAGATTTCTCTAAGCCGGTCAAGGCAATCTCTTTGCCTCAAGATGTCCCGAGAACATCCGACCGCTGCCTCATCGAGCTCGAACATCAAGCCCAACGCTTGATGGAAGCCTACATTGCTCCGATGCAACCTACTCAAGTGAACAAGATCACTTCTTCATGTGAGATGTGTAGTGGTCCCCGTGACACTCAGTACTGCATGAAAAATCTTGTTGGGACTTAAAAGACTTCAAAGATTCTTAGAAGTTACTACTGCTTTGGTACATAATGGAAATTATACTAAGTAGTTAGTACTGGTAGTATAATGTTACCACTGCTAGTTACTACTGTTAGTATAATTTAGTACTGATAGCATAAAGTTACTGCTGTTAGTAGAAGTTAAAACTGTTCAGTGTTGAAGACATAATATAAGCTAAGTAGTTAGTGTTGCTAGTAGTATATGTTAAGACTGCTAGTACAAGTTACTACTGTGAATATATATTAGTACTGCTAGTACTAATGTTACTACTTCTTATGTTAATTAGTGCTGCTGGTGAAAAAGTTTATGCTACTGGATTACAACTGCTTGAAAACTTTCTACTGTCAAGAGGATAAAGACGAATTAAAGAAATAAAGATTGTTTGGGGAACAAGAATACTTGTAAAGATAAGTATTGAGATATTTATATACTAGATATACATAATGTATTTATTTAAGAGATTACGTTTATGTTTAGAAAAGATTATGATATCTTAGGAAAGTATTGTAAGCCGACTAGGACTCCTTAGTCTATAAAAGGAGGCTCTAGGGCATTAGTTGAGATATCAGTTTTGCATATAAGTTCTCATAGTTGTCAAGTCAATTTAGAAAAGCTTCAAGGTTATAAACCCTAGTACTAGTGAAGAGTACTCGTATTATTGATCTAATAATATTAGAGCGTTTGATTATATCTTTGTTCATTCAAATTTACTGTTTCTTTGATTTTACTTCTAGAGTATTAAGGTGTAGATTCCGCATACACTTTAATATACACACAAAGTTTCTGCAACAAGTTATTTTGGATTTATCCAAGGTAATTTAACCTTAGAAAATCTAAGGAATCAATCAAGGATTAAGATCAACAAGTGGTATCAAAGCTTTGCTTTGAGAAACTTTGATCTAGAAGACATGGAGTTTGAATCTACAAATAATGGTACTACTGCAAAGCTTCCCATACTCAAACTGGGTGAGTATGAGATGTGGGTGATAAGGATTAAGCAATACTTCCTGATCCAAGACTATGCACTCTAGGAGGTCATAGAAAATGGTAATTCATGGGTGTCAGTACCACAAATAGCACAGGAGAATGGTACATCAGTTACAAAGATGTCTATACATGTAACTGCTGAAGAAAAGACAAATAAGAAGAATGATGTCAAGGCTAGGAGCTTGCTACTCATGGCTCTTCCCAATGAACATCAACTCACATTCAGTCAGTACCCTGATGCTAAATAAATGTTTGCTACCATTGAAACACGATTTGGAGGTAATGCAGCTACCAAGAAAACTCAGAAGATACTTTTGAAGCAACAATGTAAGAATTTCAGTGCATCAAGTGCAGAGTCTCTTGACTCTATCTTCAATAGGCTTCAGAAGATAGTCATTAGGCTTACTATATTGGGTGTGGTCATTGCCCAAGAAGACTTAAACTCAAAAAGTTTGAGTAACTTACCCCCTGAGTGGAACACTCATGTAGTTGTGTAGATGAATAAGCCTGAAGTTGAAACTATGAGCATAGATGATTTGTACAACAACTTCAAAATTGTTGAACAAAAGGTAAAGAAATCTTTTGGTGTAAGTAGTGGTGCTCAAAACTTGGCATTCATGGCTGCTCCAAGCACTAGCAGTACTAATGATGCTAACACTGCTAGTCCACAAGTTAGTACTGCTAGTGTCAGTGATAATGTTGTGTATGCTTTCATGGTTGAAAATCCCAATGGTTCTAATGTCCTACACTAGGACTTAGAGCAAATTCATGAAGATGATTTGGAAGCAATAGATTTGAAGTGGCAGCTCTCGAGCCTGAGAGACCTTTGACAAGGAAAGATCAAGTTGCTATTGATGAAGATTTGGCAAGAAATATTCAAGCTCAGTTGGATGTTGAAATCATAGAAGAAGAAAGGCTTGAAAGACAAAAGCAAGAAGAAGCCAACATAGCATTGATTGAATCATGCAAAAACACACAAGCTATGATGGAGGCTGATAGATTACTCGCTGAGAGAATCCAAACAAGAGAAAGAGAGGAGTTGACAGATGAAGAAAAAAGAAAACTGTTTATGGAATTAATAGAGAAAAGAAGAAAAAATTTTGCTGAACTAATAGCACAAGAAAAGAGAAACAGACCTCCTACCAAGGCACATAAGAGAACTCAAATGTCTACCTATCTTAAGCACATGGGTGGATACAAACACAAACAGTTAATGGGAAAGAGCTATGATGAAATTCAAAAGCTGAAGAGGGTAAATACCTTTGTGGCTATGAGTTCTGAGGCACAAGAAAGCAATGAAAAGAAGGAAAAGGTAGAGAGGAGAAAGCTAAAGGCAGCAGAAAGAAAATGCTTGGAAGGAAAAGAGCAGGGAAATAACAACTACAAGAATCTTTAAAGAAACAAAGAATAGAGGAAGACAAAGAGACAGATGAAGTTAAAGAAGTTGAAGAAGATGATGAAGCTGAACTAAAAAAGCATTTGGTGATTAAAAAGGATGATGATATAGCAATTGATGTTATACCACTTGCTACCAAACCACCAGTGATTGTTGATTAAAAGCTTCTTAAAGAAGGGATAATGGTACATTATCAGTTGATAAGAGCATATGGAAGCTCCAAGAGATATTCTTCAGTGATTAGAATGCTTCAGGGCATTGACAGAGAAGATTTACTGACTCTTTGGAAGTTAGTCAAAACAAAGCATGGTGATATAAGGCCTGAAGATGAACATGAAAGAGTGCTGTGGGGAGATTTTAAAGTCATGTTTGAACCAGACATTAGAAGTAAAGTTTGGAGAGATCTACAAGGTTATACAGTGTCTGTTTGGAAATTGTATTATTCATATGGAGTACACTTTGCCAGATTTGGAAATGTGCATATCTTCATGTTAGTTGAAAAGAGATATCTCCTCACACCAATAACAATCACCAATATGCTAAACAAGAAACTTCAAACTGATCATTTTAATGAGATGTGTTATCAACTGCTCAAGCTTATGGTAAAGCAGCAAAAGGGTCAATAAAAGGTTTGAATGCATCTTCCTGAGTATGATGAAGACTTTTAATGAAGAAACTTGAAGATTCAGAAGATGAACATTAAGTTTAGGGGAGGATTGTTGGGACTTAAAAGACTTTAAGGATTCTTAGAAGTTACTACTGCTCAGGTTCATAATGGAAATTATGCTAAGTAGTTAGTACTGGTACTATAATGTTACCACTGCTAGTTACTAATGTTAGTATAATTTAGTACTGATAGCATAAAGTTACTGCTGTTAGTAAAAGTTAAGATTGTTCAGTGTTGAAGACTATAATATAAGCTAAGTAGTTAGTGCTGCTAGTAGTAAATGTTAAGACTGCTAGTACAAGTTACTACTGTGAGTATATATTAGTACTGCTAGTACTAATGTTACTACTGCTTATGTTAATTATTGTTGCTGGTGAAAAATTTTATGCTACTGGATTACAACTGCTTGAAGACTTTCTACTGTCAAGAGGATAAAGATGAATTAAAGAAATAAAGATTGTTTGGGGAACAAGAATACTTGTGAAGATAAGTATTGAGATATTTATGTACAAGATATACATAATGTATTTATTTAAGAGATTACGTTTATGTTTATAAAAGATTATGATATCTTAGGAATGTATTGTAAGCCGACTAGGACTCCTTAGTCTATAAAAGGAGGCTCTAGGACATTAGTTGAGATATAAGATTTGCATATAAGTTCTCATAGTTGTCAAGTCGATTTAGAAAAGCTTCAAGGTTGTAAACCCTAGTACTAGTAAAGAGTACTCAAATTATTGATCTAATAATATTGGAGCGTTTGATTATATCTTTGTTCATTCATATTTACTGTTTCATTGATTTTACTTCTAGAGTATTAAGGTGTAGATTTTGCATACACTTTAATATACACACAAAGTTTCTGCAACAAGTTATTTTGGATTTATCCAAGGTAATTTAACCTTAGAAAATCTAAGGAATCGATCATGAATTGGGATCAACAAATCTCGAGCAAGCTTTTATTAAATATGCATCATCGCGTATCGACGAAGCAGAAGGTAAGTGGTACACTTTCAAACCCTAGCAAAACAATCTTGGTGACATCTACAATCCGGCATGGAAAAGTCACCCAAACCTTAGGTGGAGACAACCCCAAAATTCCCAAAATAATTTTTCGAATCCACCTAACCGGTTCCAACCCAACGGTTCGATCCTGAACCATTTCTTCAACAACCATCCTCAAAGTTTTAACAATCAATCAAATCTCGAAGGATTGGTGTCCAACTTCATGGAATCTTAAGACGCTAGATTGTCAAAGTTTGAAGCCGATTTCAAACAACAACAAAGCAGGATGACCAATAAAATCAACACAGTATTAAAGGCCATCACCGATTGAATAGCTGGAGCACTTCCTAGCGACACCGTTAAGAACCCGAAACAGAATGTTAACTCTACCTCTCCAGTTTTTTCTGCTCGTTCTTACCCAACAGAAGACCCCCAATGCTTAACCCAAATCTATGGTTCAATCAACACCATCACAGTCTATCAAAGTAACCCCTATAACGATAAGCAAGAAGAAGATGAACAAAAAGGAGAAGGCAACCCCGAAAACACTAACGCCACTAAACGCAAGGGGGAACAAAGGGATGCACCACAGCCATAGCTGAAAGACCCAACTGATAATAAAAAAAATAGGACCTAGAAAACATGACGAGGAAAGGGAAATTGAATGGTTAGATGTCGAAGAGCCTCTAGATTTAGTTGATACAAGTGAAGAATCGGTTTATGAATCATTGATTAAGGAGATGCCCAAATGCTCACTAAATTATGACTTTAGGATCAAAAAGGGTGACCCAAGAAACCTTAAAATCCCCTGCATGATAGGACATAGATTCACGTTCAACGCATACATTGATGTTGACCTACCCATGAACATCATGTCCTTGTCCTATTATAACTCTGTTAGAAAGAATAGATACGAGTATAGGGGAAGAAATTTCATAGGATTAGGAAGGGACATGCACGTATTTGTTGGAAATATGAGTTACGTTATGGATTTCACCATTCTGGAAAATATTGAGACTAATATTGACCCTAGCTTGTCCCATGTAATATTTGGGCAGCCCTTCATTGAAATCGCCTGCCTAGCTATAAATAGGAAACATGGGTTAATGACTTTCAAGGATGGAACTAAATAAATTACCTTTAAAAGACCATATAAGGACCCGTAGAGGAGCGAAATGTCTAGCGAAGGTCATGACTTATTGTTATCTAGGATAATACTCAGTGAATATGACTATGATAGAGGGTGTAGGAAACCGTCCGACTTAGAAGATGGATTTTATAGAGACACCAGTATGCTTGGACCCGAATATGTGACTGGAATTGCAAATGAAGGAGAAGTCACGTAAGAGCGTGTGGCTTCGAGTCTAGCTACAAGACTCATAAATAAAGAAAAACGCTTCTTGGAAGGCAACCCAATGTTTATTTCTATCGCATATTAGGAGTTTTTGTGTTTTAATTCTTTTCATTTATTCTTTTATGTTTGAATTCAACATTTTGTAATCATGATTTGTGTTGTTTTTAACCTCGTCTTAATTTCAATCAAAGGTATTTTGCAACAAAATAAGTGTAGGGGAAATATCCAGTTTTTAAAACCAATTCAAACATATTAAATATATTGTTTAGATTAATTCGCGTCAGTTTTGAGTCATATGATTGTATTGACTAATCTCAGGTTTCATGCAGTAATTCATACAGGAAATAACTTATATAATCGCGTGCAGGAAGTTTTTCAAAGAAAACAAATATAAAATTCTATCAAAAGCTGGAGACCTATGATTACACAACATTTAAAATTTGTAATTCTTTTACAATCCTGCAGAAACCTTTGATTACATCATTACTCTCATCCTATCTTTACTGCTTTCGTAAAGTCAAACCCTAAACTCTCATTGTATTTATATATATCCCGCCGATTTTATGCTTGGTGTAGTTGTCTTTGTCTTTGATTACAGGTTATATTTGATAAGAAGAAGCTTGAAAGTTCTTAGGAAGTTTCATTACACAATTTTTGGAGGACGATTTAACCAGTTATCGCATGTTTCTTCTCCATTATTAAGCAAACCAGGGGAGTACTAGTTTCTTTTACTTGTTTTCTTTTCCCTTTATTCGTTTTTATGGGCACTTCTAAAGAACATTAGGGACAATGTTCAACTTAAGTGTTGGGGGAAAATAAGCCTTAGAAACTATTCCATATTTGTCATTTGGTTTGTCCTTAAAATGGTGGGTAATATATCGAAACATAGCGTAAAAGGTAATTTTGACCAAAATTTTAAAAAATTTCATGACACATACCAACGAAAACCGAGTATTAATAACGTCTCATGGATAGGAATGTATATGACTAGCACAAAAACCCTTAAAATTCCACCCCCAAATCTGAGGTTCGCCTTTAGATCTTTAGGAATTCGGGTATCCATTTTTGATACCCAAGATAATTTATACCTTTAGCTTGTTCGAGTTAAGGTTCGAATGCAGTCCTATGTGTCTATTCCGTCGTTACAGATGTGTACGTATGGTCTTTGTCGCCTTTTCTGGAGCATTGGTATCGGTATTAAATTATATGAGTGTATCGGTAGTATATTAAATTCTAAAACTTATTTTTGTGATGCATCCCAAGACCGCATAGTAAGTATTAGGGTTTGCTAGAAAAGAGGCACTAGGATTAACCCATGTTTTAAACCTGTAATTGTTATTATGGTCACATCGACTACATAACTATCTCACACCCTTCCAATGCACTCATTTTTAGTGCAGGATACCCCTAATACAACCCTCCGAGCCTATTCCTTTTCATGGTTCTCGTAATTTCTGGTAGGCTGGACTATTAATGAAGAGCATTGTCACCCTTGAACCAATTGTTACACCCAAATCACCTTAGCCTACCTTTTATGTACTCACCTTTAGTACATTATTGTTTTAACCTAAGTTAATTATTGAGTATACGGTTGCTAAGTCCTTATCCTTGTAAATACTGTTTTGGGACGATTGGGATTCATGGTAGTATTCATCTTATGAAGAATTGGGAAGGAAGTGATTTATTACCCCCAATAGAGCTTAATAAGCTCCATGTTATGTTGATCCGCCTCAATTCTGGTCATTAGTTAGATTGTAAATATCGAGTATGTAAAAGTTCAAGTGTAGGGTGTATCTATAAACCCCAATGATGTATTATATGTTTAAGCCATGGTAGGGTAAAAGTGTACGAAAAAAATGTACATAAAACAGGTGAAAAAAATGTACGGGTTGCCATTTGCTTATGTTATGTTTATCATAGAGTCAAGAAAAGAAAAGGAAAGAGATGGATGTTGAGTTTTGTAAAGTTTGTATATCTTGTTTGAGTCTTTGGCTTAGCAACCCAACCAACATGTATTCTTATAAATAATTAGCTAACCCTTCCACTCCAAATTCACCAAAACGTCACTCCTCAAATGTATCCCATCTATTTCCGTTTTTGTTAATGTTATCTTACACCTACACCTCACAACCCTTTAAAAGACCTCTTTGATAGTAATGATTAATACTTGCGCCCAGCGGTAGAGGTTTGATCATTTACCAAGCCTATGGTAATTTATATGCTATGATAGGAAATGAGTGTTAATTTTTCGTTTCCTATAGTTGTTATAATTTATTATACACTCGACTGAAAGAGAGAATCCCAAACACTTATGTGAGGTGCTAGTATATGCTTTTCGTGCTTTTAATTACGAGGTCTAGAAGATTGTGTTGTAAAATGCTTTTAAAGAGTAGGTTAAATGACCCTAATATTGCTATTGTCTAGGTAAAAAAGCTCATTTGCTTGAGGACAATCAAATCTCAAGTGTATGGGTATTTGATGAGCTGTCATTTTATTTACTATTTCAGAGTCATTTAACTCCTTAAATCATGCAAATATGCCCAGATTATGTGCTTAATCGTTTGTTTTTAGGTTTTAGCACTTGGATGGCATTTGGAGGAAATACACGTGACTTGGGCTTATTTAGAGAAGAAACGGACAAGACTACGGACCTACACCAAATCTCTTGAAGAATTGTGCATACAGAGCGTGGAGACGGCGTAGCAAGCATAAAATTTGTCATCGTGATCTATCTAGTGACGGCGTCAGGAAAATGACGACGGCATCAGAACGTAACCGACTTAAATCAGACCTAGAAGATTCCATCTTGTGACGGCATCGCGTCTACAACTGGACGCCGTCACGACGATTTCTATATATATATAAAACTAAATTTAGGGTTTTAAGTGTTTAACTTTGTATAACTTTTGGGGATCCGAACCCTAAGTATTTTGTCAACTTTTAGGTCGTCTTTAGGGCTTAAAAACCCTATTGTAACTGACTTTAATGCATGTTTTAATCAAGTAAGATTATTTATCCTTAATCATTTAATATGTCTATGTGTTGTTTGATTGATCTATGTTCTTGCTTCCTTTATTAAAAGTTAGGCTAAATCATCCCTTGTATTTACTTACGATTGCATGAAAGTTGAATTGTAGATCCTTTTACTGTTGCTTATTGTGATGAATGTGAGTGTTATGCTTTATAAAACTAGCCATAAAATATTAAATTGGCATAGACGTCTAGAGAAACGCAAGATGTGTAGAAAGGATACCATCTGGTAACAGTTTTCATACTACCTTACCCCCAATATGGTCTATCCCTCTTAAGATATTATAATTGCGTTTAATATACTCTTAGGGGCCTTGTAATAGTCTTCATATTACCTTACTTGTGCGTTGCCTTAAAGGAATATTAAATAGACAGCGGGTTCGTGTAATTCGTTCATGACTTAGGAAATACTTACACAGATCATCACGAGTGTGACAAGGCAACAGGATTAGGAGAAGCAATTTAATGAGTAATGCATGATTAAGTAAATACATTATCTTATCATAAAGTTATCACTAGTTGTATAGATTATATTTAGTTTAATTAATTAGTTAATCAACCAACCTCTCAAACCATTAATTTTATCTGCTTTCTATAAAATAAAAAAAATACAAAAAAAATTCCTTTCAATCTCGTAGATCTCGGCTAAGCCCTGTTCGAGCCTTTCCAACCTATTCCCCTAGAGAACGATAACAACCACCGAGTATTGCCTATACTACGCTACAACGATTAGGTACTCTGCCTAGGGAGTTGTAAAACTTCTTGTTGAAGTCTAACGACAACCGCATTAGTTTATGTAAGTATAAATATAGGATCAAAAGAGTATATTGTCTACTGCTTTAACCACAGTACCATGAAAAGTGTTTAGTGACTACTGCTTCACCACAGTATCTGGTATGTGCTTAAACACACATACCTTTTACCTTTAAAAACGAGCTAAAATAACCAAAAACGGACTTAAAATGCCAAATATATGCTTGTTTTGCTAATTGTATTGTGCAGGAACGGATAACCAAGAAAAGCTTAAGGAAGCCTAATAACTTTTACTATTCATAATAATTTATAAAACTATTTTTATGTAATTAATTGTATATAACTTGCAAAATACATAACTTGTTTATTTTAATTCCGTTTTTCGAGTTTCTTACGTCCTTGGATTCCTTATGAAGAGTACTATAATTATAAAATATTTATTTTAATATCTCAAATCTGTAACAATAAGTATTTATACAAAATAACTTTTATAAAAACACTTTTATATGTTTAATTATTGTAAACTTAAAAATGTTATATCTCCTTTGTTATTGCTCCGTTTTTCAAGTTTCTTATATGCTTACGATCCTTGTGATAAGTACTAATTAAATAAAATGTAAAATATATGTGTTTACACACAAATTCAAACAGTAGGCATCAAAACAGTTTGTGTGTTTATGTTTTCTAAAGCAAGTTTTATACTTCCATTTATTAAGAGCTTTTGTATAATTCTTTTACTAAGTTTTCTACCATATATCTTACCTAAATTAAGTCCCTTAAAAGTCCATAACACTTGTCCAAATTAAATCTATGTCCTCATGATCTTTTTATACATAGACTTGTAATTATCTTTCAATACAAAATAATTCACAAACTAAACTCATAAATCAACTAGTACTTATATCAAGTGTGTACTTCCATTTCATGTATTATTTCATCATTATACTTATAAAATTCGAACCTATACATGTCTTGTAATATCTCATAAATCATTAAATTAAACCTAGGTGGTGTTTAACATATATAACAAGCATATAAAGTAAGAAATGTGAATAAATGGAAATGTTAATCTTTAAATATACCTTATAGAAGTGTAGAGGATTGTTGAACACAAACTTATACTTAAGCTTGAACCCAATAGAGTAAACCCAAGATTAAAACCCTAATGAAACCCTAATTTCTTTTCTTGCTTCAAACCCTTGCTTAATCACAAACCCAAGCTTCCAAATTAACCCCGATCACCTTAGATATACTTAGAATGAATGTTTGAACACTTGGAATACTTGCAGAATAAATTTTATGTGAAACCCTAGCTTAATATTATTAAACCGTGGGTTTAGATGGTGGAAATAGAGAGAGTTTTCTTGAAATTTGTTTAATGAGTGTATGCATGTGTTTATCTTTCCTAGTTTCTACCTTATAGAACAAGGGTTAGGTTTAGTAACCTTAAACTAACCATGGTGAGTTAGTCGGTTAATGGTACAATTTGTAAGAGATTATACATACTTCTCCTCCTTTCTATGAAGATGGACGCCCAAGATGAGATCTAGGGTACAATTGATGTGCCAATCTTTAGAAACTTGTGATGAAAGTACTAGTTGTGGGGTTTAAGAAAGTATACAAGTGAGTTTTGATTTAAATATCAAGTGTATGTGTATGTATCTGGCCTAAGTGGTTAATAAGTTATAGAGTGAGTTAATTTTTATGTATTGGGTATAATTGTAGGTATTGGTTTGAGTATAGATAGGTATAGGTGCTTCCGGGTATGCCCGAATGTAATTTATTGCAAAACGTAAGCGTTTTACGTAACCAATAAAAATAAATTATGAAAAGTTATAAATTATACCCATAATAATCATATAACACTTGCTTGATGTGAACTTTAACTTGTTTGGTGTCCGTTTACGTTGAATGATGATTTTTAGTTTACGCGATTTAACTATACGATAATAATTAAAAGTACACGCGCAAAAGCCTAAAAATAAATAATGGAATAAATGAAGTCGTAAATGACCTAAAAATGAGAAATGTTACAGTCTCCACCCGTTAGAAGAGCCTTATATGTAACACCCTCATTTTTAAATATAGCAGCGGAAGCTAATTTGGGGTATTACTTCAAGGTACAACAATCATAATCATAGAAAACGAATCAAAAAGAGTTGACTCGCTCGAACTCACCCCTTAAATGTGTAAACAAATACAAACATGTATAAATAGACAACAAGGGACGAAATCACGCGAGACCAATGAAACCGGAAGCAGTATAGAGTGTTCCCGGGTCGTTATGTCCCAACGAGGCTAGAAATGGAAAATCGAAAGACGATTGATGATTGATGTTTGAATATGACAAGGATGTGAATATGATTGGATACTAAACCTAATAGGCAAATGAACACAAAGATAATCAAGGAAAATAAGCTAAAACAAGCATAAAAGCTAGGAATGAGAGAACACTAAAACTTTAAAAGCTAAAACACAATTAAGCTCAAATAAGCTTAAGACAGACAAAATAAACTAAACTAACTCTAAATAAGCAAATTCAGCATGCAAATAAGCTAAATTAAACAAGAGAAACACAGCAGTACTAACAACAGTACTAACAGTATTAACTACCAGTACTAACTTAGAGTTAGTACTGCTAGCTTTAAGTTAGTACTGTTAGCTTAAGGTTAGTACTGCTAGGCTTATAAAACACAAAGAAGCAAGAAATAAGCAAATAAGCTAAAACAGATAATTAACTACCCCTAATTAAGCACTTAGTAAAAGGAATAAACAACTAGAATAAACTAAAATGACAAATAAGCTAAAAAACTAAAACTGATGAACTCTTAAAATTATTTTGAAAAGGAAAATTAAGCTTAAATAAGCTTACTCCTAAAGATAGTAAAGGAAAATGGTTTAATTTACTCTAAAAAAAACTAAGGAAATCTTAAATAAGCAGAAATAATAAGTTGATAAGCAGAAATTGACTAACAGTACTAATAGTACTAAATTTCATGCCGCGTGACTACTCCTTAGGTACATTCTCGCCATATTTTCTCCATAGAATCAGTTTCTCTTTGGTGTAAAGATTGCAGACTTAGTAAGTCGGTCAACAATCACCCAAATGGTGTCATATCCTTGCGACGACTTAGGAAGCTTTGTGACAAAATCCATAGTGATATTATCCCTACTTCTGAGGGGGTTATTCGGGTTGTACTAACCAACCGATGGCCTTTGTGTAGTGTTCAGCTGTGACTCTAGCACACGTTTATTCATTTGCTAACATAGGTGCGATGTCGGCCTTCAATATTAGAGCGCACCCATATAGCTTTTTCATGTCCTGGTACATCTTGTCAGAACCCGGATGGATGGAGTATTTTGATTTGTGGGACTCGTGCATGATCACAGTCCTCAAGTCACCATAACTGGCAAACCAATCCTGTCGGTTTAAAGCATAAGGTTCCGTCATCGCGGGGTTCCAAACTTTTCCTTCTGGAATATCCTTCTGATCATACCACATACATCTTTCATTCTTGAGATTCTTGGTTTCTATGCTTCGGTTCTGAGCATTCAGACTTTGTTTGGGATGATC
The DNA here is from genome assembly GCA_026074375.1 of Tanacetum coccineum. Classification (NCBI taxonomy): domain Eukaryota; kingdom Viridiplantae; phylum Streptophyta; class Magnoliopsida; order Asterales; family Asteraceae; genus Tanacetum; species Tanacetum coccineum. The sequence goes on from BQNB010029096.1 coordinate 25,046, forward strand.
AACCATAGTCAACACTAAGGCTCGGACTTTAATGGTTTTTAATTCGCTCTTTCATGACTCAAAGCATCGCAAACAATATTTGCTTTCCGGGTGATAACGGACTCTCACATCGTAATCACTGAGAACTTAACCAACAACGTTGCCTCATATTCATACTCCTTTGAGTCATGTAAGTGTTATAGACTTTTATGTTGGTGAACACCGTACACCTTGGTTTCCATATAAGTAGTGCCTCCAAATCTTTTAGAGCAAACCACACTCGCCAAGTTCCAAATCAAGGGTAGTATAATTTTTCTATTGAATCTTCAGAGTCAATGATGCTATAAGCATTGACCTTTCTCGTTTTGCATCAAATACAGCACCCAATCCTTTATGTGAGCATCGCAATAAAACAATAAACGTTCTCAGCTCCTTGAGGAGATGAGCTAAGATAGGATGGCGCTCACAACTTATGTTCAAATGTCTGAAAATCTGCTTCTTGCTTGTCACCCAGTTTAAAGGCGACTTTCTTCTGAGTGAGTTTGGTCATTGGCTTAGCGATTTTTGAAAATCCTTTAATGAATCTTCGATAGTAACCGGCAAGGACCTAAATTATCGAATCTCTCGTTGGAGTTTAGAGATTGCCAAATCCTTTATGGATTCGATCTTGGCGGGATCCATGTGAATGCCTTGACTATCAATCACGTGCCTGAGAAATTGTAACTTAGGAATCTAAACTTCACATTTAGATGAATTTAAGCGTACAACTCCTCCTTCCATAAGCAATTCGAATTTGCTCTCTTAAGATGATCTTCTTGTTCTTCTTGTTCTTTGAATAAATTAGTACTCTCTAGTCGATAAAAGACAATTACAAACTTATCCAAGGTATGTTTGCCACAATCGGTTCATGAGGTTTCCATGCATACCGCAGGTGCATTTCGTCAAACGATCAATGGCATCAACTGGAACTCGTAATGATCCTATATCGAGTCCTAAATGCCATCTTCGGAATATCCTCTTCTCGTACTCTAAGCTGATGATAACCCAATCGCAAGTCTATCTTCGAATAAACACTGGATCCTTATAGTTGATTAGACAAATCATCAATCCTTGGGAGAGGATAACAATTCTTCACGTCAGCTTATTCAATTCCCGGTAGTCAATGCACATCCGGAATGATCCGTCCGTTTCTTTTTGATACAAACAAGACGGAGCTCCCCAAAGGTGAGAACGGGGTCTTTATAAAAGCCTTGTCGGATAAGTCTTACAGTGGTTTCCGACCAACTCTTTCATTTGGAAGGAGTATCGCATAGCGTTGTGCTCGTGCTACAGGTGCTAGCACCGTCGGCATCAAATCGATTTCGGATATTTCACTTGCGAGTACGGTGGAAGACCCGGGATTGTCTTCAGGAAATCACTTAAGGAAAATCCCGATACGATTGGTAAGTCCTTCAAGTCGCTTCTCCCTCGACTTGTCTTCAGTCTCCTTCCGTATAGTAGTAACAAGTGCCAAAAAAGACTCATGTCCTTTCAATCCGATGAGGACGTTCCGGAAGATAATATGAAAATTTATTCGAACCCTCTTTTTGAATTCGATGACGAATACATCTCTAGTGACGTAAATCATCTTTTTGATGAGGTGTTAGAGGACATCGAGTGCAAGGATTCTTATGATTCCAACCTTGATGAGTCGACTTTCCTAGTCACACCTCTTTTCGATTCTAATGAGGATGAGTTTTTTGCCCCAGGTGACGACATTGAGTTTCTTCTTCACTGAGATCCATCTACTCCTACGATAAGCGTTGTTTCCATTCTCGAGGGGTTCACCGATGAACCACCTCTCGAAGAGAATGATGATTTTTTTTGATTTGGAATCTAAAACGAATGATTAGAGGAAAATTTTGTACAATGCTCCAATTGATGATTTAATGACCAAGGACAAAATCTTCGACCCTTGAGGCGATATTGATGAGATTGATGCTTTTCTTGATGTTGATATTTCTACGGATATTGAAGACGGTTATCATGACTCGAAGGGAGACATTATTTATCTTGAGAGTTTGCTTAATAATGACACTATCCCTTATCTCCCTCCAGAGGTGTTTTTAGATCATGACCCGAACAACTTAAAGGATGAACCTGATTTGAAGAGTATTGTCAAAGTTTTTGACCCCGAGATTCATGAGAAAACAATTTCTCCTACATATGTGAGCTTACCCTTTGAGGATCGCCATTATCTTTCCTTCACATATGTTATCCGAATTTTTCTTCCTTACTTCACCTATCCGGTGGTTTCTCTTTCCTCTCTCTTCGGGGTGTGAGGATATATTTTTGACCCCGGAATTTCCGCTTTTCACTTTCTCTTCTAAAGCCTGTGGTGGCATATAAATGTCCAATGGAAGTTTGCTCTTCCACGTGTTTTATCCCTATATCACGATGATATGGGGAGAGTCAAGATAGCGACTGCTCAAAAACATGGCTTCGTGCCTGTGGCAACCTTGCTTATCCTTAGTAGTAGTAATTAAATATTTATTAATAAGATATGATGTAAAGGGCTCGCCTCTTCTTTCTCGTGTTTCGTTGTTTTTGTTTTTATGTCCACGGATCTGCCGGATATGAAGACTCTGTGCTCGTGGTTTTGTCATCGTCCACTCGATCCTTCAAATTCGCCTGCTTATATTTGGAATTGACTATCCTAGATCTTATTGATTTAACATTTATCTATTAGCATACTTAATAAACGGCTTTAGATTTGCGCAGAGACCCCTTACTATTTGGATTATGCCTTGAAATTAGTATGGGGGTGACAGTCTCACATTGAGGACAATGTGTAGCTCTAGTATGGGGGGATCTTTTGATTAGATCTTACTTGCATTTGCCTTATCTTCACGTAACCCCGTTTTTTCACCAAAAATATGTGAAAAATATGCCAAAATTAATTTTTTTTTCAAAAATATAATAAGTGTTTTGACACGTAGTTTTGTCTTTTTAAAGAATAAATTTTGACTTGATCGAGCATGTTGCGCTCTAGCTTTCCCCTTAACTTATATAAATTTAAGCTTTTGCTAGTCTTTTATACAAGAAGCTTTAAAACGCGAATTATAGCTTGAAAAAGCCAAGAGTTTGCAAGTTTCCATGTTAGACTTTGCAAAGCTTATTTTATCAGACTAAGAATTCACCGATCTTTTTATTAAAGATTTTAAATTTGCGAAGAACGAGAAATGATAGTTTTATAAGTTGGATGCTAAACATGGAGTAGTTGGATCTCTTTAAGGCTCATAGAGGTTAATTGTGGATTTTTGCTCCCATCGGCTTAATAAACGTTATATATTTGTTGAATAAATAAAGTTGCTTTAGATTTTTGCGATTCTTAGTTTAAATCACTTCGTAGAGATTCCTTCTGGTGAAAGTAAGGTACACATCAAGGTTTTGTCAGTGTTGTGGGGAAATAGGCTACCGATTCCTGACGGCTCGCTACCGTTGTCTAGGTAGTTAAAAGACCACAGGACTTGAAATTTAGCTATAATAGTTATGTAATAAACCGAAGCCGAAATAAGACCACTACCTCTTGCCGGCTCACAACCGATGTGGTAGTCGTTTAAAGGGTGGAGGTAATAATAATAATAATAAAAACTGTGGGCTGATAAAAGTTTACTGCCTCTTGTCGGCTCACAACCGATGTGGCAGTCTTCTAAATAAGGCACATAGTAATAATCCGAGACTGATAAAAGTTTGCTGCATCTTGTTGGCTCACAACCGATGTTGCAGCCTTCTAAAAGGTCGAGGAAATTACCGAGGTCGAAATAAGACTCCTGGACCATGGTCGGCTCGCATACCAATGTGGCAGTTGTTTAAAGGACCGAGGTTTAATAATGTTGCAATAATAATAATAATAATAATAAAGCCAAATTCGACTCCTGGGTTATCTAAATAAAGCCTCCGTCTCTGGACTCGTAGTTGAGTTATTTCGGATAAAATAAAAAGGATAACCCTTAAATCATGCGAAATTAGAACCTTAATATGGACCTTATTCTCACCATATCGTCTCTTTAGGAAAGGATTTCAAACTAGTTGTGGTCTAAACCGGGTTTACTTTATATGAATAAGACATTAATTTATTTGTCACCAATAAGACGAATAAAACCCTTAGAAAATTTAGGAAATAAGGGAGCAGTAAGTAGCTATGCATACACAATTAGCATTTATGAGTAGTGTTAGCATCTTAACTTGTATTTAACAATGATTTTGTTTTTAAGATTGGTTTGGGGCGGGTGAAAAATTGAGGACGATGAATTTATCCTTTTAGTGCTTCTTGTTCGGTAAAGTTATGATATGTATGAATAAATGCATAAAATTGGTAAAACTGAGGGCTTTTCAAAACTAGTGATTTCTTAATCCCCTTAGATGAACACTTAGCTACTCTACGAGGTAATTAGTCTAAGGGGGTTGAAATTCTTGGTTTTCTAAGTTTGTATTTATGACATTGCGTGAAGACACAACAATAGCTTAGTATGGGGGATTTTAGTATGTGCTTAAATACACATACCTTTTACCTAGAAAAACATGCTTAAATGACTAAAAACGGATAGAAAATACCATGTATTTGCTTGTTTTGCGTTGTTTACTGTGCAGGTATCGGATATTAACAAAAAAAAGACAAAAACAAAACCAAAACCAGGCAAATTCGAGCACGAGACTGGAAAGAGCATGGAAAACCGAAGCCGAAGGCGCATTCATCTTAAACCAAAATAAGCCTTAAAAGATTTAACAAGAGTTAGCCTATTTATCCCTAAACTTATTACACCGTTAGTCCTTGGGGACTTTCACTAGCAGTCCTTTTTCATTCTCATTGTTAGTCCCTAAAACTAACCAACGTTAACCCTTTTTATCTAAATCTAACCCAAAACCCGACCTAGCCCATAATCAAACCCGTTTCCTAAAACCCAACCCAATCCCCAAGTCAAACCTTATAACTAGCGGGTCAAAATTACTGTGCGAGCTTTACCTTCCCTCCCTTTTCACTTTTACACAGAGCAATAAGAGCACGGGTTAAATCCTTTCACCCCTTCACACATGAACCCTTCTAGAAGGCTAGTTGCTGACACGTCTAACACCTACTTTATCTACGTTGGCGATCCCACGCCCATTCATTGGTTGAAGAGACGTGGTGAAGAAATCAAGGGCTCAGATGGATTTGAATTGGATCAAGGGCTTGGATTAATGGAAGAGAGGAGCGTCTCAAGGTCTAGAAGACTCTTCTCACAGCTATAAATAGCACATGAATTACACAGTGCAAGGCATCTAGTTGAGGAGTAGCTTAGTGTAGCTTTAAGTAGCTTATTGTAGTAGCTTAATTTCCTGCTTAATTTTAATGTATTTTCATTTTTTTAAGCCTTGAAATCTTGTTTGAAATTAATAAAAATCATTTTTCAGTTAAATTGTGTTTTGAATTTTATTGTTTCTTTTAAGCAAATTTACTTTAAAATATGTTTAAATGCTACTTCATAATCTCAATAAGCTCTCAAGCTTTCAATTATTCAGCTAAGCACCCTTTAAGCTTAATTAAGTTGTTTGTCTCAAATCACCTAAAAAGGGTCTTGAATAAGCCATTTGGAAGATAAGCCAGTTTTGAAAAGGCTTATAGGGCTTATTCAGAGCTTATTTTATAAGCTAGCTTGTAGATAAGCTCTTAATGAGCATTTGTGATCCTTGTTTGAGCTAGGATCAAGGTACTATCTCTTTACCTTATTTGTAGCTTATTGTCTATTCTCCTTATTACTGCTTTTTGCTTGCTAATTTCTGCTGATTATTGCTTATTTAGTCTTATTAGATCTCTTTGATGCTTATTAGTTATAGTGTTCAGCTTATGATTCATTTGAATGGAATCTTCATATGAACTGCCCTTTTGAATGCCTTAAAACTGCTTATTATGCATCTGCTTAACCTAGTTCTTAATTTCCTGATCTAATTGCTTATTTGTCTTTTTATAGCTTAGATATTAATCTGTTTTTATGTTTTAAGTCTTGTCATAATCTGTTTTAAGCTTAATCTAGTTTTAAGTTGTTTTAAAGGGGTGTTTGGCACAAGCAGTCTTAACATAGTTAAGACTGCTTGTGTAGTTTCTAGGGACTTGGTCAGATTTCATAAGCTCAAATAAGTCCTAGGTAGAAGTTGTAATAAGCCTAGATTAAGTGTAGCAAAGTTTTGAAGTTAGTCTTATCAGTTTTCTATGTCTGCTAGTTTATATGGTTGCTCAAATAGCTTATTAGTCAATATTCTTAAAAATATCTTTGAAGTATGGTTTTTGTGCTTAAAATGTGATTTCTAATGTACAAATTTCATTTGCTTTGAGTCAAAAGCGTTAGGAAAATCCTTTAGAGAATTTAATCAAAAATAGTTTAGTATTTAAGGTCCTGATGCTTGCAGATCAATTGGGGTTAAATCATAGCTTATTTTTGGTTAATTTTTGTTGCATTTAGCTTAATGTAGAATAAGCTCAATCTATCTTAAGTTTTTAGAAGGTCAAAGTAAATTCAGATTCTTTAAATTTAAATTGCATTAGTCATTGAGCTAAAAAGGGTCAAAAATAATGTCAGTATGCAGTCTGTGTTGGTCTAAATTTCTAGCTTATTTAGTTGCTTAATTTACTTAAATCCAGTTTATACTTGCTTATTGAGGTAGTTAAAAGACCATAGGATTTGAAATTTGGCTATAATAATAATAATGTTATGTAATAAACCGAAGCTGAAATAAGACCACTACTTCTTGCCGGCTCACAACCGATGTGGTAGTCGTTTAAAGGGTAGAGGTGTGAATAATAAAAACTGTGGGCTGATAAAAGTTTACTGCCTCTGGCCGGCTCACAACCGATGTGGCAGTCTTCTAAATAAGGCACATAGTAATAATGCGAGACTGATAAAAATTTGTTGCATCTTGCCGGCTCACAACCGATGTTGCATCCTTCTAAAAGGTCGAGGATCACCGAGGTCGAAATAAGACTCTTGGACCATGTCGGCTCGCATACCGATGTGGTAGTTGTTTAAAGGACCGAGGTTTAATAATGTTGCAATAATAATAATAAAGCCAAATTTCGACTCTGGGATTATCTAAAAAGGATAACCCCTAAATCGTGCGAAATTAAAACCTTAATGTGGACCTTATTCTCACCATATCGTCTCTTTAGGAAAGGATTTCAAACTAATTATGGTCTAAACCGAGTTTACTTTATATAAATAAGACTTTAATTTATTCGTCACAAATAATAATAATAAAATCTTTAGAGGATTTAGGAAATAAGGGAGCGGAAAGTAGCTATGCATACACAATTAGCATTTATGAGTAGTGTTAGCATCTTAACTTGTATCTAACAATGATTTCGTTTTTAAGCTTGGTTTGGGGCGGGTACAAAATCGAGGACGATGAATTTATCCTTTTAGTGTTTCTTTTTCCGTAAAGTTATGATATGTATGAATGATAATAAATGCATAAAAATGGTAAAACAGGGTGTTTCAAATCTAGTGATGTCCTATATCATTGCGTGAGGACACGACAATAGCTTAGTATGGGGGATTTTGGTATGTGCATAAATACACATACCTTTTGCCTAATAAAACGAGCTAAAAGACCAATAATGACCAATAAATATAGAAAAATGCATTGTATTCGTTTGTATTGTGAATTGTGTCTTGCAGGTAACGGATATTGCACAAAAGGACAAAAATATAGCAAAACGGACAAAACTAAGCACGAGAATGGAAAGAGCAAGAGAAAACCGAAGCCGAAGCCGTATACATCCTTAATGGGCCAACCCGTACCCATTTAATGTGTCAGGTCAGCCCATTAATATGGTATCTATACTACAATAAGCACAAAATAATAATAAAGCCCAAATCTTATCTCTATTACCAAACGGCCCAAACTTGATTTATCATAAAGCCCAAGTCAACCCCCCAATACCCGGTGAAAGTCAAACAATATTACCTGGGTCGAAAATATTATGGATCTCCTTCTTCCCTCTCTTTTCACTTTCACCATAACCACGCCAGGGTAAATCCCTTGCACCATCACTTAACCCACTCTTACCCCGCCTTCTAGAAGAACACACCTGACACGTCTGACACTTAGGAGTCCACGCTGGCGATCCCCAAGGCCATGATTGGTTGATTTGATGTTTACGTAATCTAAGGGTTGGATTTGAGCTTGTTTTAATCAAGGGTTGAGATCAAATTAGATGGAGGAGCGTCTCAAGACCTAGAATCTTTGCTTGCTCCCTATAAATATGAGGGCTAATCACACAGAGCAGGACAAGTAGTGTAGGAGTAGTTTAGTTTAGCTTAATTTGTAATTTTCAGCTTATTTTCTGTTTATTGTCTTTAAATAATGTAATTTCTCCTTTTAAGCTTGTAACCTTTTCAAATTATTAATAAAATTCAGTTACTTTTATTATTGTGTTTTGATTTCTGTTTTAAATAATAAGCAATTGTTCTTAATTTGTTTTGAATTGACTTTAAAAAGCTCAAATAAGCTTATTACTTTCTAAGCTAAACTCTTATTAAGCTAAGCTTGATTTAACCTTAACTTAATGAGCTCAGTCTCCAAAATTCACTTGAATAAGCCATTTGGAAGATAATCCAGTAATGGATGGGTTTATAGGGCTTATTCTTGGCTTATAAATAAGCTAGCTTGTAGATTAAGCTCTTTTGAGCACTTATTGTCCTTGTTTAGAGCATAGGACAAAGGTACTTACACTATCTCTCTTTTAAAGCTTATTTTATTTTTTGCTTATTTACGGCTTATTCTTGCTCAATCCTTGCTTATCCAGTCTTAATACAGCTTATTGAATCTAGTTTAAAGTTTAGTATAATATGTTTTTAAGTTTTATAAAGTTTTACTCAAAATAGTTTTAGAAAATCCAACAATATGCTTATTTTAGCTCAGCTTAATCTTTTAATGTGTAAACAAGGTGTTGATTTTATGATTAATTTGGCTCTATTTGTCTCTAAGTAAGACTGTTTTGAAAGCATTCTAGCTTAGTTAGTTTCATTTAAGTCCTCTTGTTCAAAATCTATCAAGAGATTTGAAGTAGGATAGCTTTTCTTTTAAAGTCTTATAGTGCAGACTGTTTAGGAGCTTTTCTTAGATTAATTTAGAATAAGTTTAGTTTTAATTGGCTTATTTGGTTAAGAGGTCAATCTGTTTTAAGTTTTTAATAAGCCAAACCATTTTTGAGTCTTAAAGTTTTATTTGCATTAGCCATTTAAGCCAAAAAGCCAACAGATGGCATATGGTTATGCAGTCTGTTTGGTCCAAGATTTTTAGCTTATTAAGTGTTTGATTAAGCTTAAAATTAGTTAATATGTGTTTAATAAGTCATGGTCTTTATCTATCATTAGTTTTTAGTTTTTAATTTTGCTTATTGAGTCTTGTTTTTAAGATTAAAATCTGTCCTAAATGTCAAAAAGCCAAAAACACAAGTAGTTTAGTCTGTCTTTTTCATTTACTTTTTTTCTAGCTTATTTCCTTTTGGTTGTGCTTAATTCCTGCTTATTTGACTTCTTTGGTTATCAAACTTAATCTGTTTTTACTTTGTAGTTTATTTCTTTTGCTTATTAATCTTTAGGATAGCTTAGAAAGTGGTAGTTTAGTCCTTAGTCATGTTTTGATGTTCACTGTCTTTTAGCTTATTAAGAGTTTTTCAGCTTATAATGTTAGCTTATTTTTGGTCCTTTTTGCTTATTTGAGTCTAGTGTTAGGTACATTTAGCTTATTTAGAATTTGTCCTACCTTATAGAGTCTTTTTGGCTTATTCAGTTAAGCTCAAAAGCTTGTTAAATTTTTAAGCATTTCTGCCCTATTAGTTAACTTATTACTAGCTTATTTTGTGAGTTTCATAAAAAAGTCCTTTTATTAAGTTTGCTTATTTTCACTAGTGGTCTTTCAGAGTTTAAAAAAGAAAAATAAAAAAATGTTTTATAAAAAAGAAAGGTCATAGGGGTCGAACCTGTGACCTCTCATTCACAACCCCAATGCTTTAGCACACACACTCACTACCAACTGCCCTTGGGTCTTTATTGTTAATGGTTTGCACTAGTTAATTAATATAGTGTTATTTTGGTTAATGCTTATAAAGCTTATTTGCTTATTTTAACAGCTTATCTGTAGGGCTTATTTCCAGTTTGTATTTTTCTTAGCTTTTAAATAGTTAAGTTTACTTTTCATAACTTTTTCAGATTTTTATAAAATAGTTTAGCATTTTTAGTATTATTTTTAGTTTAAAACTGTTTTAAATTCATAAAAAATAAAATAGAAGTCAAAAAAATATAATTCTTTTTTCTAAATATATTTTTATTCATTTAGGATTTATAAAAAATGAAAAAATAGTTTTAGGGTTAAAATTTAAATTACTTGCTTAAATGTCGCGTTTTTAAAATTCCCGTTAACGTTTCTATGTTTGAATCTTTAAATGCTTTAATTGTGTTTTTTTTATTAGTGTGCCTTTAATTTACTTTCCATTTGCATTATTAGAATTAGAAATCAAATCCAAATCTTTTATGACATTCAAGCTTGATTCTCGACATAACCGTAAATTTCCATTCACCTCTCACCGAGGAGAACGATACCCGTGTTGATTACTTATTATTCTTTCCTAAGAATAATTTGTATGATACTTAGCTTACGTATACGTATATGTGTTTTATTATATATATATAATATATTAAGAGGGTTGTATTTGACGAATACCACTCGACATTCCCGAAAACTCTCGATTTGTATGATGATTGATTGGTTCATAAAATCTTTGAAACTTTCAATGTGTATCACATTAATTAGAAGAGATAACATTTACTTTGGGAATCCCTTTCCTTTTAAAGGAAAAGGGATTAGGGTTTACAAGTTTAACCTAGTCTACGTAGCAAGCATTAAATGGGTGGTTGAGCTACCATTTAATGCACGTTTGCTTTCTAGTACTAGGTACACTCTTTTGAGGAAAGTTGTTGTACTTCTATACCAACTTTAGAAGTAACATTTGCCAAGGAGATTGCTTTATTCCTTTTGACATAAAGCAATCTTTTCCCCTCCTTGTAAACCTTTTAGAAGTGAACTGAAGCTCTTTCCAAAAGTCCTTCTTCAGTTTCTGTATCGCTTCATACACTAACGTGAAGATACTTCCCAATCTTCTAAGGACCTGAAGAGTCGACGCTGAAGAAAGTTCAACGACTTAAACTGAAAGACTTCAGCTTGAGAAACACTTAGGGGATTTTAGGTTTAAATCTAGTGAAAGACTGAAGGGCTCAGGAACTGAACCCAACATTTTATAGTATCCAACGGTTAACGAAGTTGTACAAGCGATTCTCTCAAGACTACACAAAGCTGGACGAAAACTGAGTAAACCCTGAGCAAATATCATTTTTTCTCTTTATGAGTTTCTCCCTCATATACGTGACTTCCAACATGTTTTTTTACAATATATAACCCTTCCAATATGGTTAAACTAGCGGGCCTAAAACTTGATCCAATGTTCAACAAGTCCATACTCAAAATACAAAATACAAAATATGTGACAACTACAAAGGCAACCCAGATAGATGGGAAGCCCAACCCAAAAAACTCCTCCTCCCGGCTACATTGAGGATTTCATCATACCTTCAATCTCACAACAAGTATCATGTTTATTTGTGGGAAAACTCTTAGTCATCATATCACCATTCAAATCTGTGTGTACTTTTTCAATATTAAATAGCTTGGATTCTGATGTGTTTCAAAAGCTTTAAATTTATAATGGCTAATAGTACCGATTTTATTATAGGAAAACTCACGGGTAAAAGTATAACCCACGTATGTAGTATAATCTTTTTAGGTAAGACCAGGTCGTCCACAGGGATTTAAGTAGTGTTTAAATAATAAAAAAAATAAACTTTAACTTGAAAATAACATTTTGTTTTACCAATGATAATAAAGATGACTACTCGGGTAGTTGAAAATAACTTATAAGCGTTGGAAATGATTAGACCACGAAGACGGAACCTTAGTGTATAAAAAGGATTTTCTCGTCAGAAAATGTTTTCACAAACAAACTTGCTTAACTTAAGACTTATATTTAGTTAACTAGACTAAATGTGTCACTCAAATAATCCAGTTACTAGTATATCAAAGCTTATTTATTTATCAATTACGAAAGTGGATTTCTCGGCACAAACGATAAAGATCATAGACAAATCTTTAAAACCACATAGATCATACTGTGTCTTTCGACCTATACCAATATGACTATATAATTTAAGTTGATAAGCAGAGATGGACAAGATAAGATATAATAGGATTTCAACATAAGCTTGAGATTAAAGGGATCATGATCATACCAAATGCTTATTCATTATCAGAACATCACCGAGTAGTCATGAGAGATTTAGCCTCTCATGGTTAAAGTGTTCATAACAATAGTAGATTTAACATAAACTTCCATTATTTCAATAACTAAGTTGGTAACCGTCTTCGTTCTTGATTGTTGGATCTTTTGTTCTTCAAGGGAAGTAGTGTTTTTGGTGTTTATATGGCGATGGATGACAGGATTGGGGTTTGTGTGTGTTTTGTTGAGTGAGAGGAATGGGGAGGAATGATTTGAGAGTGAAAATTCGTCCTCTATTTATAGGCTGAATTTGGGTGAAAAGTACGGCGCACACAAAAGATTGTGCGGCGCACATGGTGATTAAATGCACTAGCATTAAATGTTTATTGAGAAAGTGTGGCGCACACAAAAGATTGTGCGGCGTACTTGGGGTGTAAATGCAGTAGCATTAAAGTCTTCATAAATGCTTTATATCAGATGGGAAGTGCGGCGCACAATTGTTAAGTGCGGCGTACTTGTTGAGTTAATGCAACGTTGACTGCCTTTGACTTGAAGGAAAGTGCGGCGCACAATTGTTAAGTGCGGCGTACTTTTGGTACATAGAACTTGATTGTTGATCTTTTTCTTGAGTGATGCGTTCTTTATCGCGTAAGTATTTGATTTTGATGTATCTAGCCTTGGGATGTCTTCAAGTGATCCTGCAAGCAATTTTAGTTTATTAAGTATCGAAAGTTCACGAGAAATGATAGAATATATACAAGTAACGCCATAGAAAACATGCATAATTTGGGCGTTATCAAATCCCTCCACACTTAGCTTATTGCTTGCCCTCAAGCAATTGAAGCGAGAAAATAAATCATTTATCGTGACGTGGAGAAAATTTGGATTTTATAAGAGTTTGCATATTTTAGGTAACTTTTCAGGCATAGACATATAACATAGCACCTCACATAGGGATAGTGTTTGATTTTCAATTCACTCATGCCACTCAGATAGGGTTTATATATTTGTGAAGAACACTCAATTTGCACAGACATAATCTAGACAGCTACCATAGGCTTGTACTTAACACATAAACCTGACCGAAGGGCGGAACTTGATATTTGGAGCGGATACAAACTTCACGTGCCAAAACATAAGCCTTTATTCTTCTGAGCACATATGCATATGTGTGGAGGGATTTGATAACGCCTAAATTATGCATGTTTTTTATGGCGTTACTTGTATATATTCTATCAATTCTCGTGAACTTTTGATACTTAATAAACTAAAATTTCTTGCAGGTTCACTTGAGGACATCCCAAGGCTAGATACAACAAATCAAATACTTATGCGATAAAGAACGCATCACCCAAGGAAAAGATCAACAATCAAAGTTCTATATACCAAAAGTACGCCGCATTTAACAATTGTGCGCCGCACTTTCCTTCAAGTCAAAGGAAGTCAACGTTGCATTAACTCAACAAGTACGCCACACTTAACAATTGTGCGCCGCACTTCCCATCTGATATAAAGCATTTATGAAGACTTTAATGCTACTGCATTTACACCCCAAGTACGCCGCACAATGTTTTGTGTGCGCCGTACTTTCTCAGTAAACATTTAATGCTAGTGCATTTAATCACCATGTGCGCCGCACAATATTTTGTGTGCGTCGCACTTTTAACCCAAATTCAGCCTATAAACAGAGGACGAAATTTCACTTTCAAATCATTCCTCCCATTCCTCTCACTCAACAAAACACACACAAACCCCAATCCTCTCATCCATCGTCATCTAAACACCAAAAACACTACTTCCCTTGAAGAACAAAAGATTCAACGATCAAGAACGAAGACGGTTACCAACTTAGTTATTGAGATAATGGAAGTTTATGTTAAATCTACTTTTGTTGTGAACACTTTAGCCATGAGAGGCTAAATCTCTCATGACTACTCGGTGACGTTATGATAATGAATAAGCATTTGGTATGATTATGATCCCTTTAATCTCAAGCTTATGTTGAAATCCTATTATATCTTATCTTGTCCATCTTTGCTTATCAACTTAAATTATATAGTCATATTGGTATAGGTCGAAAGACCCGGTATGATCTATGTGATTTTAAAGATTTGTCTATGATCTTTATCGTTTATGCCGAGAAATCCACTTTCGTAATTGATAAATAAATAAGCTTTGATATACTAGTAACTGGATTATTTGAGTGACACATTTTGTCTAGTTAACTAAATATAAGTCTTAAGTTAAGCAAGTTAGTTTGTGAAAACATTGTCTGACAAGAAAATCCTTTTTATATACTAAGGTTCCATCTTCGTGGTCTAATCATTCCCAACGCTTATAAGTTGTTTTCAACTACCCGAGTAGTCATCTTTATTATCATTGGTAAAACAAAAAGTTATTTTCAAGTTAAAGTTTATTTTCTTTCTGATTATTTAAACACTACTTAAATCCCTATGGACGACTTGGTCTTACCTAAAAAGATTATACTACATACGTGGGTTATACTTTTACCCGTGTGTTTCCCTATAATAAAATCGATACTATTAGTCATTATAAATTTAAAGCTTTTGAAACACATCAAAGTTTTTGGCGCCGAACTCATTCTTATCCTTTTCCCATATGTTGAAATGCAATTCAAATTTAAATTACATGATTTAGAATCTAAACTATCTAGTCATGCCAACTCATCTTATCACATTCTTTACCACATACGTCTAACAAGATTTGAATTTAAAATTCAATTTTTTCCCTTTAACATCTACCCTTTCTCTCTGCGCAAAAGAATATTCTTTTAGAATATTCTTTATGCTTTTGGAATATTCTTTTCTATCCTAACTATGCCAACTCATCAACTTAACTATGGTTAGTTTCCAACTAACTCATTTACATGTAAGGAATACCCAAAACACACCCTTTGTCTAATACTTCTTTTCTATCTCTTTGATATTAGACAAACACTCCCAAATCTTATTCTACATTACTTCACAAATGTTTTTTTATCAAATGGCTATTTGAGTTGGTTGACCTTAAGTGTAAGTTCTAGGATCATTTATCGTATCAGATTGATGTTATTATGGTATCGGGTGACCGATCGAAAAACTAGTCGACCACCACCATGGTGGTGGTGGTGAAAGACATAGAGAGAGAGAGTAGAGGGAGGAAAGATGTGTGTATTAGCTTAAGAGAGAACAAATACACACACAATTATGGAACCATCACCCCCTGCATGGGAAGTAAGAGGGGGTATTTATAGCCTGCTAAATATCAAATAACTTCTATTTTATAGCATCATTTATCCCATGTAATTAACCCATTTTGTATAATTATTGCGAAGAATTGTTACTTAATCGTTCATATTTAAGAATTGCAGTAATTATGGAGTACTTGGTGAAGATTGACTAAAAGGCACGCATTCTGGAGCTTAAACGAAGATATTTGAAGATTATTGTTCTGAAGACCAATACGCCGTATCCATGAAGGAAGATACAGCGTATATGTGCCTGCACTCACCAAAGACAGAAGACCACAAGATCCAATACGCCGTATCCAAGAAAGGCAATACGCCGTATTCAAGCTATATGGGAATAAAATATTCTGGAAGATATCAAACATGGTCCCTACTCCAAGAAACCCCCAATACGCCGTATCCAAGACCTTGGATACGCCGTATCGAAACCGACTTCAGACCTTATAAATAGAAAACTCAAAAATGAGTTTTAAGTGTACTAGATCATATTCTCAATACCTAAACCATAAAAGTTGATTTTTAGAGGAGAAAAAGAGCTAAAAAGGTCGAGCAACGCGATTCATTCCGTAGGAGACAACAACGATAATTTTTATACTCTGTAATCGATTTTAGTTTTTGGTATCATTTGTTAACTCGGTTAGTTTACCTTGGGTAAATCATTACTTTTGTATTAATTATAACGTTTGAAGGCTAATACCTTTGGGTATTAGCCATTGTTATGAAGATCTTAATGTTTGGTTTGTTTATCTCGATTTCTTAATTTATCGTTGAATTGCTTGTTTATGTTTATCATCATACTTGTTTACGTGCTTAAGTATGCGACCTATCATTTAACTGGTCAAGTCCAACATATTTAATGCGCGGCAAACTTCGTATTGTTTTGGGCACATGAAAAGAGAGGATAAGAGTTCGGGATAGCTTCTCCATATTGAAATTTATATTTCTGAATAATAGGATCCAAAATATTGATCCTAATTCTTTGCCCATAGATTGAGAGCAATTTGATCATAAAGGTGACCATTGGTACCCAAACAAGTACGGTTCTAATCAATTGGAAAGACTTCGTACAAAGGGTAGCGGACTACTAGTATCTAAAGAGCCGTAAGCAGTAATTGGTGAAAGTCTCTATGAGCAAGGGTTTAACAAGAACACGCATTGTCGCAATCCCTAAGAATAGATTATAATCCAGCAAATAAGGAGTGCTATTATGCGGATACATTTTACTTGTGCCAGAATTTTTTTCATGTTTAGGTCTAAGACAAATTAACGCCTAATTCTTAAAATGATATGCCACCTCGAGATAAGTAATCATTGAACTAATAAACAAACCAACGTTCTGATTGGATTAATAATGGTTAATACAGTTTTCTTATATTTGGCTAGACCGCTCTTTTATCTTCTGTTAATTGCTTGCGTGTGTTAAAGTGTCTTGAATTGATTTTAGTCACCACAAAACTTGTGCCAGTCTCTCAGGCTAACCCCCCCCCCCCCTTTCATTAGATTTAGGATTAACATAGGCTTAGCATAGGTTTAGCATAGATTAGACTAATTTAGATTAGAAAAACCAAAGTATTAATAAAAATGAAAGGATTTAACTTTGGCTCAAGGTTACGACACCCTACTTATTACGAAACTCCCACCGATCGGGTACATTGCCCGTTAAAGTGTTGTTTTTGGTTAAGTCAGCAAAATATAAATTTAAAACTTGAATCATAATTTAACACCACACAACGACACAATCAAGTTTTTGGCGCCGTTTCCAGGGAGTGAGAATTAATCTTAATTTTTATTTGATATTTTAGTTTTTAGCATTATATTAGATCTAACCCTTAGGATTAGTGTAATTTAGATTAGTGTATAATTATGTCCTTAATTGTTTTCTTGTCTTGTTTATGTTTTCTTTATTTAATTGCTTTTCATAATATACTGTTCTAGTCAACAAACCGCTATGACGTATCCAACTCCATTGAATATGGCGTATCTAACTTTCTGATTCAGCAATACGACGTATCTGATTATTGTAAATGACGTATTGACTAAAATTTCTAAAATCTTTGAAAGTTTATGTCTCTAGAATAGCTTTACTTTGAATCATGTCTTATTTTTCAGAAAGAACCTTCGGACTTCGTCCATATCACTTTACTTACACAGAAAAGAGATTAACAATGGAAGAAATGTTATACAAATTTATCGACATAGGAAAACATAAGCAAGAGGAGACGAGAGCATTCATCCATGAATTTAGAACAACAAACGAGCTCTTATTTATAGAAAGAAACAATTCGTTAAGCGAGCTCAGGTTCGAGGTACATGGATTGTTGAAAGTGATCAATAACACTCCAATATCAAATCTGGAAGCCATAGGAGTGACTACTAGAGGGGTAAAAACAACGACTCAAGATGTTTAAGATAACCGACGGCTCGGCCAATATACATAAACGAAAGTAACCTCTAGTAATACAATCAGATGAACCAAGTTTTATTCAAACGAAGTCCTTACCAAAGACCAACCCCAAAAGGCAGACGAACGTGTTGTTCAGCAAACAAGTGAAGTACAAACGCCACCCATTCCTTTTCCCTGAAAATTAGAAAAGAAAAAGAAGAGGCTCAATAGAAAAAGTTCTTGGAAAACCTGAAGCAACTCCACATCAATTTGCCCTTCATCAAAGCAATCACTCAAATGCCAAGGTATGACAAATTTTTGAAAGATTTGTTAACAAATAGGGCCAGACTCGAAGGAGCATGTACATCACTAATAATAAAGATGCTCGACGGTAATTATTAAAACAGCTTCCATCGAAAGAAAAAAAGACCCTGGGAGTTTTACTATCCCTTGTGACATTGGCCATAACACTTAATAATGCGTTAGCTGACCAAGAGCTAGTATAGAGCTTGACCAATACGATGTATGAAAAACTCAGTTTAGGGGAACCAAAAGCTACAAGAATTAGTTTGGAGCTTGCAGATAGGTCGATCCAATACCCAAGGGGAATCGTCGAAAATGGACTCATCAAAGTTGATAAATGTCAGTCTTTCAATAGACTTCGTTATCTTAGATATCCCGAAGACTCTAGAGTTCCTATATTCCTATGAAGATAATTTTTGGAAACCTGCTCAGAGCTATGATAGACGAATTTAATAAAAAGATTAACACTAAAGGTAGGGGACGATGAATACTTCGACATGGAACCCAATAAATCAAGAGATCGCCAACCAGAGATGATGATGGCTACGAGGATTTGATTACTTGAAGACGACGCAATCTACTGCAGGAAGGCCCAGGAATTACTGAAAATGATACTACTGGTTTTTCATTTTATTAAAAGGGCTGGAAAAATCAATTGAACAAATCGGACCTTGCAAGTTGCGAATGTGAATCTGCTATTGACTGCTGATTCAATACGGTAGATCGAATATTCCCAATACGACCGTATCCAGATTAAGCAGGAAATGTGCATGAACCCAATAAAGTTATGAGGGAACAACTTTATTCGGCTAGCGCTAATGAGATCGATGAGAAGAAACCTGAGCTAAAAAGTTTGCCTCAACACTTAGAATACGCATACCTCCATGGAGACAAATCTTTCCCCATAATTATCTCATCCAAATTATCCGAAAGGGAGAAAATGTTAGTTCTGCAAGTATTGGAGAAACGTAAGGGGGCAATTGCTTGGAAAATGTCAGACAACATGGCGGAATTCATCCATCATATTACACGCCACAAAATATGATGAAGATGACTACAACCGGGTCATTCAACATACCCCAAGAGCTTTAAATCCTAGAGTCAAGACGTAGTGACAAATATATTGTAAAAGCTACACGTTCATGACTATTTATCTAATCTCGAATACTTCGTGGGTCAGCCCTATCTACGTAGTTTCAAAGACAGGAGAAATGACGGTAGTTTTGAATGACAATAATGAGTTAATTCCTTCTCGCACAGTTACAGGATAGCGAATGTGCATCGACTATTGTAAACTCAATGATGCGACTTGAAAGGATCATTTCCCTCTTCCCTTTATTGATCAAATGTTAGAGCGTTTTAAATGGAATGAATATTACGATTTTTTTCATTATGGATTTTTAGATTCTTCCAATTCAGAATGCTACCCTGAAAATCAAGAAAATGACAACATTCACTTGTCCTTAAAGACCATTGCTTACCGAAGAATGCCGTTTGGATTATGCAACACACCGCTACTTTTTCAGAGAAGCATGAACGGATAATTTTCCACAACCTGTAGGAAGACTTTATGGATGTATTCATGGATACTATCTCGTAGTTCGGTAACTCTTTGATTGTTGTCTAGCTATTTTAGTTTATGGATGCATGCTAGATGGTGGGGGGGGGTGTGAAAGAGCATCAACCTTGTGCTAAATTGGGAAAAATGTCATTTTATGGAAAAAGAAGGGATTGTTTTAGGACACAAACTTTTTAGGGCTGGAATTGAGGTTGATAAAGCTAAAATCTATGTGATAGCTAAATTGCCATACCCAACAAACGTGAAAGGGGTGAGAAGCTTTCTAGGGCATGCTGGATTTTACCGAAGGTTCATAAAATACTTTCCCATGATTTCTAAACCAAACTCAGCTTTTAATGAAAGACGCAAAGTTTGATTTTTTCGACAATTGCGAAAAGGCGTTTAGCATTTTTAAAGAAAAACTAACCACTGCGCCTATCATGATTTCTCCCGATTGAAACGTTCCCTTTGAATTAATGTGTGACGCTAGTGAATTCGCTGTTGGAGCTGTGTTAGGACAACGAATAGACGGGAAAATTCAATTCCTATCTATTATTGGGGGCATCAAAAACTCGAATAAGCCCAAGAGCATTACACCACCACTGAAAAAGAACTTCTTTCAGTTGTTTTCTCTTTTGATAAATTTCGCCCATACCTTATCTTATCAAAAAGCATTCTCTATACTGATCATCTAGCTTTGAAGTATTTGTTTAGCAAAAAGGATGCCAAACCAAGGCTTATAAGGTGGGTTCTGCTTCTTCAAGGGGTTGACATTGAAATTAAAGATAAAAATAGGCAGAGAACTTAGCTGCAGATCATTTGTCAAGACTTGAGAACCCAAACTTGAGGACATTCGCAAAAAACAAAATTGCTAACAAGTTTCCTGACAAACATCTTATGATATTGAAACCCAAGTTGAATGAGGACGAACCATGGTATCCTGATTATGTTAATTATATCGTTGGAAAGATTGTACCTTGATTCGTTACCTTTTACACTAAATATATAATATATAAAATATAAAATATATATAAGTCTAAAAATCAACAAGATCAATAAAACCGAGAAGTAGTATAGAGTGTTCCCGGGTCGTTTATCCCCAACGAGGCTGGACTGGAAAATCGATACAGTCGAAGATTTGAGTTTGAAGGAGAGAATTGGTTTGAGAGTGTGGAAAAGTCAATTTAAACAATAACAAACAAAAACGTTTAAGAAAAACCTATAAATTATGAAATTACACTAGAAAACGAGAGCACGAATCCCGAACAAAGGGGGAAAACCTAAATCGTTAAAAGTTAACCCACAAGAAATTTTTGCTTCTGAAAAACTACTCTAGAAACGAGAAATAACGAAGAAAGAAAAAGACTAGACCGAAAACGGAGTTCGTTTGACCCAAAAACGAGTCAACACAAAAATCGTACCCGGACCCCGTTCTTTAAAAAACGAAAAGTTGTAAAAATGACCCTACGAAAAGTTTTAAATTTTTCCTACAAACTATATGACAAAATAAAATTTTCTAAAAAAGAAAAATATTTTTTTGATAATTTTTGTATTTTTTATGAATTTTTAAAAGTTTTAACTAAATTAAATTATAAAAAATATTAAATGACTTCGAAAAATTCTGAAAAATTTACTAAAAATACTTTACCTTATGGCAGTCCTACGAAAAATAAGAAACTAAAAATTGGCTTAAAAATAAGCACGAAATAAGCTTATTACAGCTTATAAGCTTATAAGCCTAAAACCCCTTTAAGTATGCAAGCCCTTGAGTCTTTAACGAAAAAGACCCAAGGGCGCAGTGGTAAGTGATGTTATAAAAGGGGATCGTATCGAGAGGTCACGGGTTCGAGTCTTGCTCACCCGGACCTCTTGTCTTTCCCCTTTTTTTTTGAAAACTCAAAGAAGCAAAGTTGTTAAGCTCGTGGGGCTTAACAACTTTGTCTTCTACGGCTTTTTGAGAAAAGCTGTCAATAAGCTTAAAAATAAGCTTAAAAAGTGACAGTTTAGCTTAAAGTGGCTAAAAGCTAAAAAGCTAAGTCTTTTTGGACATCTTATGGGCAAATAAGCTAGCTTGGACTAAATAAGCAAAAGGGGGCTAATTCTAACCTAAATAAGCTAAAAAGGATAAAAGCTTAAAGTAAAATAAGCTGAGAAGAGCTTATGAGGACAGAAACACTAACAAGCTTACAAGGCAAAAATGCAATAAGTTATTTGGACAAATAAGTTAGGAAAAAGGCTAAACAACTCAACTACTATCTATATTAACCTAAAAAGCTATGTGGAGCAACAAAGAGCTTATGAGAAAAGCTCCATAAGCCAGAAACGAAAAATAACAAGCCCTACAAACCTAAGTTCTGCACAAAACATCAAAATGCAAGTTTTGGCTTAAAAATTAAGCCAACAAATAACTTATCTAAGAAGCTGAACTATAGGGCTTATACCTTATATAGGAGCTTATAAACTCTTAAAATAAGCCAAAAACTTGGGCTTAAATGCTCTTAATGGCTGAGATAAATAAGCTTAAAGTCTCCCCTTTGCACCAGGGGAGCTTTAAGGCAAATCTCAAGGGCTTATATTGACAGCTTATTTTAAGCTGTCAAATAAGCTCTAAAATAAAAGCTAAGGTAAAACAGATTAAAAACACTAAGAAATGAACTTGTGCACAAATTTTAAGCTTCCAAAAATCATTTTAGCTTGCTTATTTTTGATGGTGAAAAAGGGCTATGGGCTTTTAAAAACTGTGATACTAAAAACCTTGGTGAACTTTGACTTACCAAAGTCAAAAGACAAAAGGTTTTTGACAGCCCTTTTTGGACACTCAAAACACACTCTTTTGAAGCTTAAACTCAAACCCACAAGTGCTTAACCAAATAAGCACTTGTGGTATCTTAAAAATCTCACAGTTTCTAAAATGGTTTTAGAAAACCTTGGAAAACAATTTTAAACCTTTAAAACTTTTGAAAACAGTTTAAATAAGCTTAAAACTTAAGCTTATGACTCACTAAAGTGCCACAACCCATGCACATACCATTTTGACCCGTTTTTAGGGTTATCCCAAACACCCCTTTACCTTAAAACTGTCAAGGCAAAGTGACTTTAAAATCTATTTTTAAGCTAAAACTTTGAAAACCTTTTATCTACTTCAACTAATATTACACTACTTAAGCTGCTTAAGTAATAAAAACTAAGGCTTATTAAGAGAAATAAGCTACTTTCTCTCCTAGCTTATATTACTTAAGTGACTTTTTTTTAAAAGAGAAACTGAGATTACTCAAGTTTTATTCTCAAGAAAACTTAAAACAGCTAGAGAACAAGCCTAGGAAATATGTTTGCAAGTAATTGAACAGGAATTGAAAGTAAATAAGCTAATACTTTAAGCTAAAAATTAAGCTAATATGAAGATTAAGAAATGAAACCTTGGTTTATTGTTGTCTCAGAACTGAGCCACTCTTGTTGAGTGAGTGGCTTAAAACCCTGACCTAATGGCTCCTTAGCCTCTAAACCTGAGCTTAAAAGCTCAATAAGCTCTTGGGAGCTTATTACCTCCTTGAGCTTCCAAATTTGAATGAACTTGAATGAAAAAGGAAGGTATTGAACATTAATGAACAAAGACAGTTTATAAAAGCTTTTAACAAGTTGTGTATAACTTTTGAGCTTAAGAAAATGTAATAAGCTAAAAATAGCTTATTACGAGCTTATTGCTAAAAAATGGCTTATTCCTTGAAATTTAAAACGTAAACACGATTTAACTTGCTTCATTAATAACTAAAGAAGAGTACAAATGTAGTAACAAAGTACTAAACTCAAATTGAAAAACTTTTGAAACTTAATTGCATGAACAGTACATGAATTTAGAAAATTACAAAGGAAATTGAAAAACTAAAACTAACTACTCTCTAATCTTCTGTCTTCATCTCTTTATACTGAGTTTCTTGTGTTAGTATGTGGTGAGAGGGGGAAAGCAAAACACATCTTAGCCCTTCAATATCATCAAAAAAATCAATCTTGGTCGTTCACACAAGGCCTGGGAGGTTGTGGGATTGCCAACTTGCAATCTCCACAGCTGGTAAAAGTTAGTGGAGGAGGGGGGAGGTGAGTATCCATGGTGGTGGAGAAGAAACACAGGGTAAAAGTGGGTTAACAAACCCGTGATTGTGTTTGGGGGGAAAACAAGGGCGGGAAAGTTTGTTTGATTTATAACAGAGTGTAGGTTTGTGTATATGGCAAAGTTAGTCCTTGATGGTTATATGTATCTTTGCACCCTTCGTCCTTGTTGTTATAACTTTTTGGGGACTTGGCAAAACAAGTCCCCATATTATACACACATCCCCCCACTTGAGATGAACAACATCAAAAGTGGTGATACAGGAGGGTCTTTATAGATCATAACTGATTGGTATTCCACGAATGCATACAATTCTCGTTCTCATTCCCCTGAACCATGGACTTAAATAGCCAGAGATTTCAACACAAAGAAACTAAAGACTACAGGGTAAGCTAAGGCGAAATGGTGTAACAAAACATATAGGGTTTGAACAAGATTGGTTTGACAAGGTGATCTAGGGGTATCTTACACTGGTTAGTGCAATAAGGGTTTTACACGAGAAGGTCGTCAAGTCAGTGTGACAAGTCGATAAACACACACATATAGGTTTTTTGGTTGATTTCCTAGGATGTTGCCTTTTTCAACATTCTATTCCAACTAACCAATTAGGTCTTAACAAGATGTACAGGCCAAGTTCTAAAGTCTACAATACTATCGGCACTCTCATGTATTTGGTGGATTTTATGTATAATAGATGAAAACATAATATTAGGCTTAATCTCACCAAATTAATTACAGGATAATAATGTGCTCGGCAAAGATGTATTATAGTTTAGTAAGAAAAACATGTCAAAATTTTAAAATTGGCACCATTTTTTAAAGAAAACTAGGAAATCGAAGGCAATTATAGGTCAAGTGATAATTCTACTCCCATCCTCTCACTTAGTTTGTACAATGTCCCTATTGTACAATTAAGGAAATGAAATAATGAAATAAGAGTAGAATTATAACAAAAGACTCTCCTAAGTGTTGCTCTCTTCTTCGAGTGATAATTGCAAGAGTTGACTTCTTGCAAGGTGTTTATAGAACAACCTCGTTTCCCCTAAAATCACTAGACAACAAAGAGCATTAAACGTTCATAGATAAATATACACTACAATATAACTCACTTTCGTAGGAATCACGGTTGCATTTAGCATATGCAACACGCCTTTTAAACCACTTGGTGTCCCAAGTAGATGAGTGAAGTCTCATGAGGGTTTACAGGGAACACACCCACAAAGTTTATTTTCTTATACACGGTTTTTGAAAAGGTTTGGTTTCAAACTTATTTTTAGTTTTCAGAAAAGGTTTGCGGCGTAACCATGGTATTGGTTACGCCGTAAACATGTGGATTTAAAATTTTTATATTTGAACTAAGAAGGTTACGGCGTAACAAGTACATGAATCTACGCTGTAATAATATCTGTTACAGCGTAACCAAAGTGGTTACACCTAGACAAAACCTTACTACCACATGAATACGAATTAAGGTGACTTCGAATTCCATTTTCTTATACAGAGAACCTGCAAAATAAAGTTAGAAACCAATGAAAACCAACTAATATGCAGAAAATAAAAGACGGGTTGTCTCCCGACAAGCACTTTTGTTTATTCCGAGTCTTTAAGTTAGACTCAAGACGCTCTACGTCTTTCTACGGATCCTTCTTCCACTGTCCACTTCCTTACGGATCATGTCCCTGAATCTTGACCCATTTTCTATTCCCAACGGTAAAGCATCCATTAGTTCTTTAATGACACAAATGAAATTTTGGCCAGTGTCAAACGAGTATCTCTTTACTTCAAAAGTTTTTACGTATACCATTGGTGGGTTATACTCTTCTATATCGATTCCAAGTTGTCGTCTTTCCTCCTCCTCCTCTGATTTTTGATCATGCCACCAATAGGTACTATCCCCTTGTACTTTCTTGTAATTTTCTCATATATCTTCTAGCATATGTCCTTTCTTCCCTACTCCTAATTCATATTCATCTGCTAATTGGTCAATTTCTAGATCGAACATCCACTTATAGTCATCAAAACTCCTTTCTCGTGGGTCTTTTACTACATCCTCTTGAAAACAATCAATTAGCCATATTTTGAGTAGGGATTTTTTCACTGGTTCACTTACGTTTGTGTGCCTACCTTTGTCAATAACCAATCCTTGAAAGGGTAGTCCTTGGGTCTAGGATTGAGATTCTCTTGGTCCTTCGTATTCCTTGAAGTAGGAGTGTTTGGATTGTTGATACACCATTCTTCAAACCTTTCGTCCCAAATTAATATTTTCTCATGGTTCTCTCCGTATTTAACTAATAGGAATTTAGGAAATGATAAACCGGCCCCGTTTATTCTTTCTATCATCATCATAGTAACAGTACCATTTTTTAAGATTTCCTTCTTTATTCATTGCATACATCTCATGGCCTCCATTACACTCTTTTATATTTGGGTCACACGTCGGCCAAAATTTAAGTTCGACTTCCAGAATTTGTTTAACTGGTTTATAGAAGTGCGTGCTAGGGAGGTTGATATCAAATTTAAGTTTTCTTGGCTTCTTACGACTTCTTCCTTGCTCTTGATAAGTATGCACATTGTTAGTTTCCTCAACCCTAGATGATGCGTCCGAGGGAGTATTAAAAGTCGTGTTTATCATATAAATCTCTCCTATAAGGGTTGTGAACTCATGAATATTTTTGTCCATATCGAAGGTAATTCTGTCACCTCCAATTCCTAAAGAGATTTCTTTATTAAAGACATCTATTTCGGCATGAATGGTTGCTAGAAATGGTCTCCCAAGAATCATGGTTTCATTATGTGTGTTTAACATATCCATAACTACAAAATCTGATGGAAATAAGAATTTATCGATCTTGTCAAGGACGTTCTCAACTATTCTTATAGGAGATCTTTTTGTTATATCTGTTTTAGGTGTTCGAAAATAGACTTGGGTATGACATTAACGTTGGCGCCTAAATCTGCCATAGCATAAAAATTTAAACTTCCAATAGTGCATGGAAGGGTAAAATTCCTAGGGTTTAACTCTTTTAGTGGTAATTGACATGCCAGAACTTTTGAAGACACGTCGGTTGTTTAAACAATTTGAGTGCATTTGTTAGAGGCAATTGATATCTTATGTTGTCCATTATTGATGGGTGTCTTTTCGTTGGCGTACATTGTTTTACATTGGTCTAATGATGGACTGTTTATATCATTAGCAGCCTTGGTGTGAAATTCGTTTGTTAGCTGCTCGATTTGGGTCTCCAAATTTTTGAGAGAAGCGGCTTGGTTTCGAGTATTAATTTTGGCATTCTCCTGGAGTTTTTTACCAATTCTTCCATCTCGGTCCTTTTTCGCGTTGATTCCTCCAGGTTTTTGTTCATAAGCTCCTCTAAGCTTGGCCTCTTTTCTCCAACTGGTAGGCGATTGTCCATTCGTGTGTAGTATCTAGGTGGCCCTACACGATAACTAGCTCCATTACTGAAAGGTGAAGGTCGTCCAAACTCGCCATATTTAGCTTCCTCGATGCTTTTTACTTCTTCCTTGAGAGGGCAGTCTTTGTCAAGATGAGCTCCTTCGCAGTTTTGGTATCCTACTTGAATAGCGTGAACGTTCTCTTTTAGTTTCTTCATGTCTCGACCTAGGTTTTCTAGTTTGTTCACGATAACAGCGATCCCTTCAAAACTACTACCTTCAATACTTCTGCCGGATGACCCATCATGCTACTTTTAGGAGTGGTTGGCCATAGTCTGAATTGCCGTTAATGCTTGGACATGTGTCATGCCAGGAATTGGCCCTTGTGAGTCAAGCAATTGGCGGTTCATGGCCCCTAAACCATTATAGAAGATGTTTACCTTCTGATGGTTATTGATGTCATGAGTGGGGCATTTATACAGAAGGTCATTATACCGTTCCCAAGCTTGGTATAATGTCTCGTCTCCTTCTTGCTTGAAGTTGCGGATTTCCTCAAGCTGTTTGGCAGTTCTTGATGGTGGACAGTACCTTTGGATAAAGGCCTTTTTAAGGAGATCCCAGGAATCGACGGTTCCTGGGGGAAGTCTGTCCACCCATCTCTTAGCGGCTCCAGTCAAAGTAATAGGGAAGACGCGCAACATGACAGCATCGTGTGATACACCGGGTATGTTGAATAAGCTGACGATGTCTAAAACTCGCTCCACATGCTCATGGGCATCGTCGTTCTTGTTTCCGGAAAAGGTATCCTCCCTCAATTCCCGCATGAATTGACTTTTTATTTCGAAATTCACATTGCCTCCAATTTCTGGTTTAACCACGCCCGGTGCCTGGTTTCCTCGAGTCAATGCTAGATACTGCTCCATAGTGAGGTTATCGATTTCCCCCTCAGCCATTATGAATATTGAAATATTTAGTAAATCAAATTAAAACTAATTTTAGCTCCCCGACAGCGACGCTAAAAACTTGATGCGTATTTTGTTTTAAATTATATTTTGCCAAGTTTTAAATTTATTAAACTCGTTTACCGATACGCATGAACGGGCAGAGAACCCGGTCGTATATAGTGCAGTAGCTTGATAAATCCGAGGTCGTCCCAAGAGCTAAGGTTTAATAGTTGTAATTTGATTGTTGTCACAATTGAAAACAGTTTTTAGATTGATTTTAAGAATTACGTAAAAGTAAATACAATAAAATAAATAGATAAAAGATATCAGGGAGAAAGGCGTGCTAACCTAACCATTTCATTACCAATGCTATGATTACATTTTCCTATGCAATGTTCAATTATAAGTTCCATTAGTGGTTCTAAAGTCGACAATCTTGAATTTTCATTTAAGGTCTATCTTATGCGTACTTCGCGATCCTACATTCTCCTACGATCACACGAGAAAGGCATCCAAGCTTGCAGTGGTTAAACCCCAACTACCCTTAAGACCAATCTATAATCTAAACCGATTATTAACCCTCCTAATAATACGTGCTATTTTTGGAAATTAAACTTAAATCAACAATTTTTGAGATGTAGTCGATAGCAATAATTTTAGTCTTAGTACAAATTTATACTTAAATTTTTCAAAAATAAGTCTTCTCTATATATTATAAAATTAAAAAAAAATATATATATATGAAAAATGATGAAAACTGAAAAAAATAAATAAATATAATGAATAATAAATATAAACTGTGGGCTGATAAAAGTTTGCTGCATCTTGCCGGCTCACAACCGATGTTGCAGCCTTCTAAAGAAAGCCCATAGTAAGAATAATAATCCGAGACTGATAAAAGTTTGCTGCATCTTTCCGGCTCACAACCGATGTTGCAGCCTTCTAAAAGGTCGAGGGTTACAATTGCAATCAATGTTATGTTTAATATTAAGTGTGAATTAATAAATAGATCTATTTTTGTTAAGTTTAAATATGCTTTTGAACTTTGACTATTCTATTTTAAGTTTTTAAATAAGCTATGTATATACGGGAAGCCTAAGAGTTTTTGAAACCAAAGGTCCGTGAGTCCCGATACTAGTCTCTGTGGGGTGTCAAAAGCCTGGTCACTTAGCCGAAAGGTTGGGATGTGCCAAGACAAAAGTCGCTACATGGGATGATCTCGCCTTCAAACTTATTATTCTCGGGTGGAACGTGAAACATAAAATTTTGCAAAACGTTGATCCATGGTTGAAATTCAAAATGGCACATTCACCTAAGATATAATAATTGTCGGGAGTGAAAAGTTCACAAGTTGCAAATATGAGTAGTGTTAGCATCTTAACTGGTATTTGACGGTGATTTCGTTTTAAGCTTGGTTTGGGACAAGTGAAAAATCGGGAACGATGAATTTATCCTTTGGACATCTATAGATTATTCTATAGACACTTCTTATTTCGTGACCCTAAAAGTTATGAAAATAACGAAAGTCCGAACATGTTAGTTAGTTGCTTAAGAATGAAAAGTACAAAAAAATGAGAAAAAGGAAAAATACAAAATATGTGTAGGAATAAGTGTATACAATTAAAAAATGGTAAAAACGAGCCTTTTCAAAACTTATGATTCTTTAATTCCCCTTGATGAACACTTAGCTACTTTTTGAGGTAATTAGTCGAAGGGGGGTTGAGATTTTTAGTTTTCTTAAGTGTTTACTTATAGCATTGCGTGAGGACATGACAATAATTTAGTATGGTGGATTTTGGTATGTGCTTAAATACACATACCTTTTACCTTTAAAAACGACCCTAAACGACTAAAAACGCACATAAAATGCCATATATATGCTTGTTTTTGTGTTTGTACTGTGCAGGTATCGGATATTCAGAAAAGGACAAAAACAAAGGCAAATCGGAAAAAACCGAGCACGGAAATAAAAAGAGCACGAAAATTCAAGTCAAACGATGCCTTTATCTATTATTTAGTCGGCCCGACCCACACTTATTAAAGGTTCAAGACATGTTAACAACTAAGGCCAACTACAAATACTAATCCAACCCACAAGCCCAACAAAAATAATGAAATGACTAGGCCCTTTTGTATTGCAACTTTCAGCCCAGCATAAAGAAGCCCAAGAAGAAAAAAATGGGAAACCCCCATTCTGCTTAAAGAAAACGCTGGCAAATGTTATAAATGAAAAAGGGCAGATCACGTGGAACCTTATCTTTCAATTCATTTTTCATTGTTTTCTTTTTCTTTCATTTTTACTTTTGAGGAGTAGATTTAGTGTAGCACCGAGTAGAATAGAAATTTAGGAGTAGAATAATTTTAGCTTTATTGTCTTTATTTTTATTCGGATCCATTGTAATAGTTAGGTTTATTATGTATCCATCGGTTGATCTTTTCGAGTTTAATTTCGGGTTAATTATTGTTGATGTTTCTAGTGCTTATTCGTCTTATAGTTTTAGTTTTAGTTGAGCTTATTGTTCGGTTAGTGCTTATTTTGGTTAGATCTCATTTAGTTTTAATAGATCTCATTTAGATTCATGTTTAAACGGCTTATTCCTAAGTGCTTATTAATGTTTCTGGTTGCTTAATGCTAATTTTGCTTAGTCGGTTCTAGATAACATTTTCGTTTTAACTTATTAAGAAGAAAATTTTGATAATCAAAATAAGTTTAAGATTGTTTAGTCAAATTATTATTATTATTATTATTAT
>BQNB010029097.1:0-56049 GCA_026074375.1 Tanacetum coccineum
TTCGTAATCCATTCTCGTCAACCACCATGGGAGACGCGAATCCTATCCGTACTCTTAGAGATTACTCCAAACCTAGCCATGAAGGCTACAGGAATACCATTGAGCTCCTCGTAGGGAACAATGTGGTACCTCTTCGATCTGACACCATCCGGTTGGTGCAAAACGAATGCTCATTCTACGGACTTCGGTCCGAGGATCCAAACCAACACATCAAGGATTTTTTAAAACTTATGGACTCACTTGACCTTGATGGTGAAAACAGGGAAAGAACGCGCCTGCGTTTATTTCAATTTCCCCTTCTCGAACAAGCTAGCAACTGGCTTGAACGTCTTCCTGCAGGATCCATCACCACATGGGAGGATCTTACTACTCGTTTCCTTGCTCAATTCTTTCTACCAGGAAGGACCTCAAAACTCCGCAACAATATCCTGATGTTCCAACAACATCATAGAGAATCTCGATCGTATGATAATTACTACTAAACCCTAAAAAACTCTCTCTACACTTGGGCGATTTTCGGCCGCCATACACACCCTTCCAATCCATCTGAATCTTCATTCCATACGACTTTAATCTATTCTAATCCTTCTAGGATTGTTGGATTAACGTTTATATTCAAGAGTTGGATTGGTTTGATGTGTATGGTCGTTTATCATAGTTTTATATTGCTATAATCGCTTGTTAACCTAGTCGCGCATTCGTTTCTAACCCTAAACCCTTATCAGTTTTGATCTAACTTTCTGATCTATTCATCATTATTGATGGTAGTTTATCTAAGTTTTGTCTCGATTACTTATCATAGGTTTTAAACGAGGGCTTTCTTGATAAGAAGTCTTTTTAAGGTTCGTTTTTGCGTGGTTCAGGAAATCAATTGTGCTCTCATTGTTTTATCTACTATTGGGTTTGTTTGATGATTGATTGATCTACTGGTTTGTAGCGACTTACTAATCCCTAATTTAGGGCTTGGTATATCTTTTAGATCGCTGGGTTGATCTGCTTATTCTTAACGACATGATCAATCCCTTTTTTTAGGGTTTGGTTTATTTTCTAGATTGTTTGCTGCTGGAGAAGTGGTTCATGAAGCCGATTTGTAGTAAACCCTAATTTTAGGGTTTTATAATTATTGATCTGGTAAGCGAGTTGTTATCATTGTCCGTGGGTATAGAGAGTTAGAAGTTCAAGTTTGTTAGGGCATTCTTGTTCAAAAACCCTAGATTTGTATTATCTGATCCATGTTGCGTTGAGCTGCATTCTTATCAAGGTTATTACTATTTAAGTTTTCTTGGATCATAATAATAGTTGCTGCATTGGATGGAGGATTGATTTGAGGCTGATCTGTAACCTGATTGTTAGGTTTTTGTGAAACCTTAATTTTTAGTGCTTTTTATTGTAAATCGATTCTTATTGGTTGGTTGTTACTAGAAGCATGTTGGAGGCATGCTACTGGTACTATCATGAAGACTTTATGTCTTCTTTGGAACGTGGGGTATACGCTGCAATGAGGGTATATATGCATATGGTTATTGTCTATTTGATGATAGGTCATGTGATTTGTATTGCTGCGTTTTGTATCGGTGTTAGCTGTTCGTCAAATGTGGTGGCATGAAGACGACTGGAAGTTCTATGGGGGATATGAGGCTCAAGTTTTGGTTTATTGGAGCAATTTTTGGTCTTTTGATCAATATGTTATCCGAATTCATAGTTTGTAGTAGGAAGTATGTTTTTTTACTTTCTTTTGTAGTCATAAGATTGGTGTGTCTTTCTTATGTAGGGCGTTAGGTTAGTAGCACGTAGTTGCTTGTATGTGTCCATTTTTGGACTGAGATAAGGGACTTCACCCTTATCCTTTGTACTTCAACGCTTTTTTGGTGTAATACATTTACCGGGGAAACCTTTTACCCAAACAAAATCATGGAGAATCTCTATCTAAAGCATGGACTCGTTTCAAGGACTTACTACAAAAAGTCCCTCATTATGGCATCGATCTTTGGCTCCAAGTCCAAATCTTTTATGACCATCTCAATCCCATCACAAGATGAAACATTGACCAATTGGCCGATGGCAAGCTTCGTGACAAAAACGCCGAAGAATCCTGGGCATTATTAGAGGACCTCGCCCTCTATGACAATGAAAGTTGGAACGACCCAAGGGATTTCGCTAAGCCGGTCAAGGCAATCTCTTTGCCTCAAGATGTCCCGAGTACATCTGATCGCCGCCTCATCGAGCTCGAGAATTAAGTCCAACGCTTGATGGAAGCTCATCTTGCTCTGACGCAACCTACTCAAGTGAACAAAATCACTACCTTATGTGAGATCTGCAGTGGTCCCCACGACACTCAGTATTGCATGGAAGATCCTGAACAAGCCTATGTTGAATATGCATCCTCGCGTACCGACGAAGCGGGAGGTAAGTGGAACACTTTTAAGCCCGAGTAAAACAATCTTGGTGACATCTACAATCCATCATGGAAAAGTCACCCAAACCTTAGGTGGAGACAACCCCAAAATTCCTAAAATAATTTTTCAAACCCACCTAACTGGTTCTAACCCAACGGTTCGATCCCGAACTGTGCCTTCAACAACAATCCTTGAAGTTTTAATAATCAATCAAATCTAGAAGGATTGGTATCCAACTTCATGGCATCTCAAGACGCTAGATTGTCTAAGTTTGAAGCCGATTTCAAACAACAACAAAGTGAGATGACCAGCAAAATTAACACAATGTTGAAGGCCATCACCAATCGATTGGCAGGAGCACTACCTAGCGACACGGTTAAGAACCCGAAAATGAGACTTCTCCAGTTTTGTCTGCTCGTTCTTACCCAACAATAGATCCCCAATGCTCATCACACCCCTTCACTTCAATCAACGCTATCAAAACATGTTCCACGGAGGCGAACATTTCCCAAACAAGCCAGCTGCAAACCGGGATGGGGATTGAAACAGGACAAACCGAAGAACCCAAATCAACTCTTGAAGATGAATTCCAGGATTTACATCTTAACCTACCGGTTCTTGAAGTCCTAGCTCACGCTCTAATCTATAACGAAATGTTGGATAAATACGTGGAGAGATTAGAACTAGGCGAAAACGGGTCAGCAGTCATCCAAGGAGAAGTATCTGTAAAGATAGAAGACCCTGGGCTATTTACTTTACCCTGTAGATTAGGGGACTCAAAGCCTTTTGACACCTTAGCTGATTTAGGATCATGTGTGAGCATAATACCATTATATCTCTTCAAAAAGCTTAACATCATATTATTAGAAGAGACTGACCATATCTTTGGGTTAGCCGATGGAACCAAATCTTATCCCGTTAGAATTGTTAAAGACTTAGAAGTCCACATAGGAAAACTGAAACTGTTAAACGATTTCTATGTAATCGATATAAAGAAAGACCCCAAAACCCCTTTACTAGTAGGAAGAGGATTCCTAGCAACCGCCAGATTGTAGAAAAGCCAAAATAGCGGTAGGAGAAGGGATCACTAGGTCGGTATTCGGAGTAAAAGGAGTCGATTTAGGTGAAGAGGAAGCACCCTATTAGACCACGCTTGGAAAAAGGGAATAATACAAACCACGCCCTAGCTCGGATGAGGTAGGCGCACAAATCCCTTACTACGCTAGGAAAGACTTCTTAGATTGCCATTTGCCCGGAGAACGGGAAATTGCTAGAGATGCTGAGATCAATAATTTTAAGGATGTCCTTGTGTTTAGAAGAATGGTGGAATTTTTAGGAGCTATACCTATAAACCTTAAGAGTAACATGTGGGAGTCGGAGGACTTAATTAACAACCCAATAAACTAGAACAAACCACCCAAAAACAGTGATGGAGCATGGCATGCCAAGATTAGACTGATTGATCCAGGCGGAGAAGAGTTTACCAAAACCATACAATCGATCCCTACCACTAGAAATCTCTCCGAGAGAGAAAGTCCAAGGGAGATCATCGACTTGGACCACTTCTACGACACTTAACGTGTGACTTCGATTCTAGCTACAAGACTCATACATAAATAAAAGTGCTTCTTGGGAGGCAACCCAATATTTACTTTCCCGCATATTAGGAGTGTCGTGTGTTTTAATTCTTTATTGTTTGTTTTATTATGTTTGAATGAATTTTGTAATCATGCTTTGTTTGTTTATAACTTTGTCTTATTTGCAATCAAAGGTATTTTGCAACAAAATAAGTGTAGGGGAATATATCCGGTTTTTATGTAGTGCTTTCTTCAGATTTAACTAATAAAATTGCGTGCAGGAAGTTTCTCATTAAAAACGAAGAAGAATTTTTCACAGACGCTGGAGACGGCATCGGGATTAACACCCGATCGCGTCGCGTCTCCAGTAATGTAAAAATTCAATTTCTTTTTAGTATTTCTGAAAAATAAAATGTGCAATATCTAAAATTTGTAATTCTTTTATAAACATGCATAAAACTATAATTACATCATTACTCTCATCATATCTTTACTGCTTTCATAAAGTCAAAACCCTAAATTTTTGTTATATTTATATCTATCCCGTCGATTTTATGCTTGGTATAGTTATCTTTGTCTTTGATTACAAGTTATATTTGACGAGAAGAAGCTTAAAAATTCTTAGCAAGTTTAATTGGATGATTCTTGGAGGACGATTTAACCAGTTATCGCATGTTTCTTCTCCATTATTGAGCAAACCAAGGGAGTACTAGTTTCTTTTCCTTGTTTTCTTACCCCTTTATTCGTTTTTACGGGTACTTCTATAGAACATTGGGGACAATGTTCAACTTAAGTGTAGGGGGACGTTTTTATGTTAAACCGAATAGGGTAAGGAATTTCTTGGGTTTATGTTGGTCCATGTACAAGGAATAAAGGTGAAGACTGTGTGAAACGTGGATGCAAAACCAAGATATATTAGCAGCTAGATTATCACAAGCATGCGTGGGTTTTAGGAAAAGTTGTTATGGGACTTATTACTGTTGGGTAAAAGAGTTTAAATTTGGATGATCTGTTATCCTTTTTCAATTCTTTAGTGTATATTATTGGTTTTATGAAATTGAAGTGTATACACGATTTACTTTGCATAGTTTGTAGGGATTTGCTATCTATTCCTTTGCATAATACGGTTTGAGGACTTGGAATGAGGGAATACACGATTTTGTAAGCTAGATTGTAGGATTACATGGACTTTCATCTAAGTTTATTAAGTTTCATTAGGTTTAAGAGTTAAAACCTTGGTGTAGTTTATTATTATTAGACTTTTATTTTTGATACATGTTTAAAAATGAATGTTGAATCATGAAATTTTCTCGACGAGGAATATAAAATAAATGATGAATACGACGGGTTCAAGTAAGGTCTTGATAAGCTTAGGTCAAAATTTTAGCTAAACAATGACGTTTGGTGTCTACACGATTTAACTAGAGCGGTTTAAATGGATATAATTACGCAAACCCAATGATGAAAGGAAAACTGAAATTAATTGCGTACGCGCGAAATATGACCTGAAAAACACGGTGGGTTTATAGAATAGGTGCGCCCCCAATCCCTTACCTACCTAAAGAAGACTTTCTTAGATTACCATGTGCCCAGTGATGGTAAATTGCTAGAGATGCAGAGACATCCCTTTAAGGATGAACCCCTTATGTGGTGAATAGAATGGTTGAATTCAAGAGCCAACCCATAAACCTAAGAGTAACATCGGGAGTCGGAAGCCTTATTAACAACCCAATAATCTAAGCACCAACACCCCGAAACGAGATGAGCATGGCATGCCAAGATTAGACTGATTAATCCAGACGGAGAAGAGTTTACCAAAACCCTACAATCGATCCCCACCACTAGAAAGCTCTCCGAGAGAGAAAGTCCAAGGGAGATCATCGACTTGGACAACTTCTATGACACTTGACGTGTGACTTCGAGTCTAGCTACAAGACTCATAAATAAAGAAAAACGCTTCTTGAGAGGTAACCCAATGTTTATTTTTCCCGCACTTAGGAGTGTCGTGTGTTTTAATTCTTTATTGTTTGTTTTATAATTATATAATTTGAAAGAATATCTTAGTTAAACATGCTTTATGTTTTTTAATAACGTCGTCTTATTGCAATTAAAGTATTTGCAATAAAATAAGTGTAGGGAATATTTCATCCGGATTTAAGAACCAAATCAAACATTTTAAAATAAATTGTTTAGATTAATTCGTGTCAGTTTCGAGTAATATGATTATAATGATTAATTCCAGGTTTTTATGCAACGCTTTCTACATAAATAATTTATAAAATTGCGTACAGGAAATTTCTCATTAAAAACGAAGAAGAAACTGGACGAGCCCTGGAGACGGCCTCCAGGATAAACACCCGACAGCGTCGCGTCTCCAGTAATGTAAAATTTTGAATTTTCTCAAGTATTTGTGAAAAATAAAATGTGCAATATTTAAAATTTGTAATTCTTTTGTAAACCTGCATAAACCTATGATTACATCATTACTCTCGTCCTATCTTTACTATTTTCATAGAGTCAAAACCCTAAACTCTCATTATATTTATATTAGGGATGGCACCCATGGGTAATGGGTACAGGTATCTCAAA
Organism: Tanacetum coccineum; assembly: GCA_026074375.1. NCBI lineage: Eukaryota > Viridiplantae > Streptophyta > Magnoliopsida > Asterales > Asteraceae > Tanacetum > Tanacetum coccineum. The sequence goes on from BQNB010029097.1 coordinate 6,563, forward strand.
CCCGTCACCTACCCACATGGATTTTTTCTCACCCGCCACCCACCCGTCACCCACTAGTGGGTATAACTTTTTACCCATGCCCATGCCCGCGGGTACCCATCACCCGTGGGTCAGTGAAAATGCAACAAAATTACAAAATAATGATATGGAAACTAACTACAAAATTACGTTACAAGACACCATATCATATTTTTCAAATACCAAGTTCACAAAATACTTAAAAAAACCACGTGTCTGAAACTAGCAAATTAAATGTCATTACACCAAATCACATGTCTCAACTGAAATGTCTCATTAAAATATCTTGAAAGAGTTGGGTAAATCTATCAAACATATACCAACAAACTTCACAAAGATTGAAGTAATATCATTAAATTTTACTCAACAAATGAGTAACGGTACACACAAGGGTTACGAGATTATTTATATTGATATTTATTCTTTTAATTTTTTGTAAGGGTGGCCCCCCCCCGGGGGGGATTTTAAAAAAAAAATAACCTGTGGGTATTTTAGATGGGTACACCCATGATGGGTATACATTACCCGTCACCCACCCGTCACCCACCGATGGGTACAATTTTTCACCCACGACCCACCCACGGGTGAAAATTGATGGGATTACCCACCCATTTACATGCGGGTACCCGCGGGTTATGGGTTTTTTCTCACCCATTGCCATCCCTAATTTATATCTATCCTGCCGATTTTATGCTTGGTGTAGGTGTCTTTGTCTTTGATTACAGGTTATATTTGACGAGGAGAAGCATGGAAGTTCTTAGGAAGTTTCATTAGACGATTCTTGGAGGAGGATTTAACTAGTTATCGCATGTTTCTTCTCCATTATTGAGCAAACAAGGGGAGTACTAATTTCTTTCCCTTGTTTTCTTTCCCTTTATTCGTTTTTACGGGTACTTCTATAGAACATTGAGGACAATGTTCAACTTAAGTGTAAGGGGGGAATAAGCCTTAGAAACTATTCCTTCATTTTTCATTTGCTTGTTCCTTAAAATGATGGGTAATATATCGAAACATAGCATAAAAAGGTAATTTTGACCAAAATTTAATTTTTTTTATGACACATACCGACGAAAACCAAGTATTAATAGCGTCTCATGGATAGGAATGTGTATGACTAGCATAAAAAACCCTCAAAATTCCACCCAAAAATGTGAGGTTCACCTTTAGATCTTTAGGAATTCGGGTATCTATTATTGATACCCAAGATAGTTTATACCTTTACTTAACTTGAGTTAAGGTTTCGAATGACAGTTTTTTTTTTCCCCCATATGTGTCTATTTCGTCGTTACGGATGTGTACGTATGGTCTTTGTCGCCTTTTCTAGAGCATTGGTATCGGTGTTAAATTACATGAGTGTACCGGTAGAATATATAAATTCTAGAACTTGTTTTTGTGATGCATTCTGAGATCGCATAATAAGTATTAGGATTTGCTAGATAAGAGGCATTAGGATTAACCCATGTTTTAATCTTGTAATTGTTATTATGGTCACATCAACTTTATAACTATCCCACACCCTTGCCATGCACTCATTTTTAGTGCAGGATACCCCTAGTACAACCCTCCGAGTCTATCCTTTTTCACGGTTCTCGTAATTTTTTGGTTAAGGTATCCATAATTGATACCCAAGATAGTTTATACCTTTAGCTTGTTCGAGTTAAGGTTCGAATGCAGTCATATGTGTTTATTCCGTTGTTACAGATGTATACGTATGGTCTTTGTCGCCTTTTCTGGAGCATTTGTATCGGTATTAAATTATATGAGTGTACCGATAGTATATTAAATTCTAGAACTTGTTTTTGTGATGCATCCCGAGACCGCATAGTAAGAACTAGGATTTGCTAGATAAAACGCACTAGGACTAACCCATGTATTAAACCTGTAATTGTTATTATGGTCACATCGATCATGTAACTATCCTACACCCTTGCCATACACTCATTTTTAGTGCAGGATACCCCTAGTACAACCCTCCAAGCCTATCCTTTTTCATGGTTCTCCTAATTTTTTAGTTAATCCGGACTATTAACAAAGAGCATTGTTACCCTTGAACCAATTGTTACACCCTAATCACCTTAGCCTACCTTGTATGTACTCACCTTTAGTACATTATTCTTTTAACCCAAGTTAATTATTTGAGTACACGGTTGCTAAGTCCTTATCCTTGTAAATACAGTTTTGGGACGATTGAGATTCATGGTAGTTTTCATCTTATGAAGAATTGGAGAAGAAGTAATTTATTACCCCCAATAGAGCTCAATAAGCTCCATGTTATGTTGATCCACCTCAAATCGGGTCATTAGTTAGATTGTAAATATCGAGTATGTAAAATTTCAAGTGTAGGGTTGTATCTATAAACCCCCATGATGTATTATATGTTTAAACAATGGCAGGGCAAAAGTGTACGAAAAAAATGTACGGGCTGCCATTTGCTTATGTTTATGTTTATCATAGAGTCAAGAAAAGAAAAAGAAAGAGATTGATGTAGAGTTTGTATATCTTGTCTGAGTTTTTGGCTTAGCAACCCAACCAACGTGTATTCTTATAAATAATTAGCTAACTCTTCCACTCCAAATTCACCCAAAAGCCACCCAAATGTATCCCATTTATTTTTGTTTCCGTTAATGTTATCTTACACCTACACCCCACAACCCTTTAAAAGCCATCTTTGACAGTAATGACTAGTATTTGTGCCTAGCGGTGGAGGTTTTGATCCTTTACCAAGCCTATGGTAATTTATATACTATGACAGATAATGAGTGTTGATTTTTCGTTTCCCATAGTTGATATAATTTATTATACACCCGAGTAAAGAGAGAATCTCAAACACTTATGTGAGGTGCTAGTATATACTTTTCGTGCTTTTAATTACGAGGTCTAGAATGTTGTGTTGTAAAATGCTTTTAAAGAGTAGGTTAAATGCCCTCGATATTGCTATTGTATAGGTAGAAAAGCCCATTTGTTTGAGGATAAGCAAATCCCAAGTGTAGGGGTATTTGATGAGGTGTCATTTTATACACTTTTTCGTTGGATGGTCATTTTAAAACCCCCTCTAATCATGCAAATATGGCCCAATACCGTGCTTAATCATTTGTTTTTAGGTTTATTTACACATTTGGATGGCTTTGGAGGAAATACACGTGACTTGGGCTCATTTGGAGAAGAAATGGACAAGATTACAGACCTACACCAAATCTCATGATGACTTTTACAAATAGTGGCTGGAGACGGCATCGCAGGCATAAAGCGACGCCGTCGTGATCAATCTAGTCACGGCGTCAGGAATATGGTGACGACGTCAGGACGTGGCCGACTTAAAGAGGATCTAGAATCGTCTACGTGGCGACGACGTTAGGATTGCAAAGCGACGCCGTTGCGTCGACAACTCTATAAATATAAATCCGTTTTAGGGTTTTAGTGTGTAACTTTGGGATAATTTTGTATAACCCTAGGGAGACAACCCTATCCCCCCCCCCCCCCCCCCCCCCCCCCCCCCCCCCCCCCCCCACCCCCCCCCCCCGCCCCCCCCGGTTTAGACAGCTTTAAAGGTCGTTTTAGGCCTCAAAACCCTATTGACTACCTTGAATCCATTTTAATCAGTAAGGTTAGTATATCCTTTAATCATTCAATATGTCTATGTGTTGTTTGATTATTTTATCTTCTTGCTTTATTTATAACATGCGAGGCTAAACCCTCCTTTGTATTTATCTATGATTGCATGAAACTTAGGTTGTAGATCGTTTTGATGTTGCTTCTTGTTGATGAATGTGCACATTAGGCTTTAGAAAACCAGCCTTGGTCTGTATCGCTGTTGATATGTCTAGGGAAACACGAGTAGTGTAGAAAGGATACCATCGATAACAGTCTTCATACTACTTACCACTATATGGTAATCCCTCTAAATTTTCTCACATGCATTTAAAAAACTTAAGGACCTTGTAATAGTCTTATATTACCTTTACTTATTGTGTTTGCTTAACGTAATATTTAATGAGACGCGAGTTTGTGTAAAATCCTTATTCATTACGACCTAAGGAATACTTACACAGATCATCAAAAGTGTGGCAAAGAAATGGATCTAGGAGAAGCAATCTAAGGAGTAGTGCATGATTAGGTAAATACACTTGCTTATCATAAAGTTATCACCGGTAGAATAGATTATAATTAGTTTAGTAATTAGTTAAACAAACCAACCTCTCAAACCATAGATTTACTTTCTTTCAAAAATATAAAAACACAAAAATAATCTTCTCTTAACCTTTAGAATTCTGTTAGACCGTGATCAAGCCTTCCGAACCTATTCCCCTAGAGAACGATAACAACCCCCGAGTCTTGCCTATACTACACTACAACGATTAGGTACACTGCCTAGGGAGTTGTAAAACTTCTTGTAGAAGTCTCTACGACCCTCACATCACAATATCAGAGGTTAATGTCTTTATTTAGTGATACAGGTAATGCTAGCAAAACATCATCCGAGTGTACCGCAGGTACAGTTTATGGTTTTCCAAACTGAGTTATAAAAGTTTTTCTCTTCATTAGATTCTTTAATTTCAACTCTAATATAAGTACATATAGTACTTATATTGGGTGGATTATTGATTCAGGAGCTAGTCAACACATCACAATCTGTGCTACTTTTCTTTTTGACATTATTGATGTTACTCATTTAAATTTAACTATTGCACATTCCAATAGGACTGTTGAACAAGTTAAGCAAACTGGAAATTATAAACTTAGAAACAATTAGATTGTTAAAGATGTGTTGGTTGTTCCTGGATATCAAGCCAGTTTGTTATCTCTGGTTCAAAATAAAGTTGTCTTGGACTATATAAAGCTGTTAGTTTTAACTGAATCTTCTATTGTAAAATTCAGGATTTAACTCAAAAGTTCTTGATGGGGGAATAGTAATGAAAAAGGAGGTCTTTGTTTTTTTGATGTAGGTAAAAAATTAGTAATAGTAATATAAAAAACTGTGTTGTGTCTAATTGCATATGGCATAATAGGTTGGGTCATCCATCTGATCAAGTTTTCTCAATATGCTTAAGAACAAATTAAAGACCTATACATACTATGTTTAGGACCTGTGATGTTTAGCAGCTAACAAACAAGAACCATTTAAAATTAGTGAACATAAATCAAAAAGTTTAGGAGAAATTGTTCATTTAGATGTTTGGGGTCCTTATAAAGTGACTAGTATAGAGGGATTTAGATTCTTTCTTACTATTGTGGATTATTTTACAAGGGTTGTTTGGATTTTCTTAATGAAAGGCAAAGTTGAAGTTTTTGATCATATTGTTGATTTTACAAAGTTAATAAAAGACCAGTTTGAGAAAAATGTTAAGATATTCAGAAGTGACAATGATATAGAGTTTGTAAATAATAAGTTTGTAAATATTAAGTTTGAAAATTTTGTGAAAACAAATGGGATTTTTCATCAAACTACTTGTCCATATACACCTTAACAAAATAGGGTGGCAGAAAGGAAGCATATGCATCTTCTAAATACTGCAAAAGCCCTCATGTTTCAGGGGGATTACCTTTAAACATGTGGACTGAATCTATTTAACGCAACCATTTTAGATAAACAAGGTTACCTACTGCTGTGTTATTTGGTCTCTAAGTGCGTATATAGAGTTCTGATGTATAAAGTCTGAACCTAGTCTCCTTCACTTAAAAACTTTTAGCTGCTTATGTTTCTCAACTGTTTTGAATGAGTTTGATAAATTCGGATCTAGGTCTGATAAGTGTGTGTTTTTGTTGGTTATGCTTTTGATAAAAAAGGGTATCAACTGTTTAATTTGGATAAAAAAATTATTTTCAAGAGATGTAAAGTTTTATGAGACAATGTTCCCTTTTAAAAACAATTATTTCACTAAAGAATTTGTGTTTAAGGAAAATGGAATAACAGACTTAAACTTGTTTGATAGTTGTCTTGAGTCTAATGATCTGCACGCTAATAAGAGACTAGGAACCTAGATCAATGCACTGTAGATAGTGTTCTAGAAAACAAAGAACAATATACAAACTAAAACCAACACAAAGGTATAACAAGAGTATGCAATTGAAACATTTGTCTCTGAGGGTATACAAAGTACATCTTTAAGTGATGATAAATACGAAATCAAGGGTGAAAGACCTTGACATCTGTTTTAGACAGTTGTTTGGGTGGTCACCAGAACCACCAGCAGGTCAAACTGTTTGGAGAACTAGTAGAAAACCTGTTTTACCTTCAAAGTATAATGATTATGTTCTTAATAGAAATGTTAAGTATGGTATAAATAAAGATAGTACCTTTAAAGTATAATGACTATGTTCTTAATAAAAATGTTAAGTATGGTTAGCTATGCTAATTTGAGTATTGATAATTTTATGTTTACAACAAATTTAAATAAGATACAAGAGCCTGCTACTTATCTTGAAGCAGTTAAAGATAGTAGATGGATTGATGCCATGAATCAAGAAATGGAAGCTCTTAATAGAAATAAAACCTAGGAAATTGTAGATTTACCTAGTAACAAAAAAGCCATTGGTAGCAAGTGGGTATTTAAAGTTAAATATAAAGCTAATGGTGAGGTAGAAAGATTTAAGGCTAGGTTGGTTGCCAAAGGGTTTAACTAAAGAGAAGGAATAGACTATGAGGATAATTTTTCTCCAATAGTCAAAATTGTTACTGTCAAATGTGTTTTAAGCGCTGCTATTAATAACAAGTGGCCCTTATATCAATTAGATATAAACAATGCTTTTTTATATGGGGACTTAGAAGAAGATGTTTATATGAATTTGCGTGAAGGATATTCTGATATAAATGATAAAAGGGTATGTAAATTGGTTAAATCTTTATATGGTTTAAAACAGGCTCCTAGTAAGTGGAATGAGAAATTGGTTTTTGTGTTAAGTGATAATGGTTTTTGTGTCCAAGCATGAATGATTTTTCTTTGTTCATTAAAACTTATAAAGACACACATTATATTGGTTTTGCTTTATATGTTGTATGAATAATTGTAACTAGAACAATTTAGGAAGAATTACAAGTATTAAACAACTTTATAAGTACCAATTGATTAAAGACTTAGGGAAAACTCAAATGATTTTTTTGGGAATTAAAGTTTTGGATGTTGATGATGGAATTTGTTTAACTCAAAGAAAGTACTGCACAGAGTTGCTTTCTGAGTTTGGAATGTTGGCCTGTAAGCCTTGTAGCACCCCTATTGAGGCCTATCCTAAAATAAAAAGAATCATTTTCCTCTAAGTAAAGTTTGGGGATAATGGCATTAACTGGTATAACACGTCATTATGCGAAAAATTTACTTGGGAAAACTAATTTACTTAACTATGATAAGACACTGCTATATCGTATGCAGATTCACTTCTTTAAGTCAGGATATGCAATAAACAAAAAAAAATAGTCCCTTGATGAAGTCTCATTTGAGACTTGCTTTTAGAGTTCGTAGATACTTGAAAAGGGAACCTGGTTTGGGAATTACTTTTAGGACAAGCAATAGTGTTGATCTTAAAGTTTTTGTGGATTTTGATTGGGCAAAATGAAAAGTAACAAAAAGATCTGTTACTGGATATTGTGTGTTTATGGGAAATAGTCTTGTTTCTTAGAAAAGCAAGAAACATGTTGTGGTTTCTAGATCCTCTACTAAGGCTGAGTATAGGGCAATGTGAAATGTGTGTTGTGAAGTTATGTGGATTAAAAAGGTCTTAACATATTTGCAGGTTGACATTAGTTTACCTGTGCTAATATGAAGAAGGGATAAGCGTGCAAGGCGGGGAGTGGGGGTTGTGGGGAGTGGAAGGGCAAGGTAGAGTAGCGAGTAGAGTATAAGTATTAGGCCCAGTCAAAGAAGATAAAGTTTTCCCTTTTAAGTGGTTTGTTAAGAATGTCAACAATATTATCCTTCGGTATACAACCTATTTCGAAAGAGTAAATTACCCTTTTAATGTTATCCACGGAGAAAAATGATGACGGATTTCTATTCGTTTAAGATGCAGAGAGAAGAACTGATATTTACTTAAATCTATTGCTTCCTATTAATATCACCCAACAAAGAATAGGTATGTCATTTAATTTAACTTTATAATCTACTAGAGTTTGTTTCATCCATAAGGCTTATTGACAAGCTTTTTCGGCGAACACGTATTCAGCTTCGATGGTTGAGATAACTAAGGCGGTTTGTTTCTTTAACATCCATGAGGTGAGACAACAACCTACTAAGGTACATACACCACTAGTGCTTCCTCGGTCGACATAGTCTCCCGCGTGTCGAAATCGTCAAATACAATATCACCAAGACCGTTCCTTTAGGATGAGTGTTAGACCAAAGCCTAGGTGAGAAGTACCTTTGATATAACAGAAGATTCGCTTTACAGCTTCGAGGTGAGAGGTTTTAGAAGTTTCTTTAAAACGAGAGCAAAGACATACACTAAACATGATATCAGGGCGACTAACGGTTAGATAGAGTAAACTACCAATCATACCACGGTATTTAGTGTCGTCAATGGGTTTGCCCTCTTTGTCACGGGTGAGTGTGGTTTCGAAGACATAGGAGTTTTTTGATTGGTTTGGCTGTTCAAGCGAATATCTTTACATTCTTTCACATATTTAGATTGATTGAAGAAGATTCCATCTTTGAATTGTTTGATTTGTAAACCAAGGAAGAAATTCAATTTACCCATCATGCTCATTTCAAACTCATCATGCATGATTTTGGAGAAATCATCACATGCGTCATGACAAGTTGATATGAAGATGATGTCGTCCACATAGATTTAGACAATGATGATATGTGAATCCTTTTTCTTAGTAAATAAAGTGTTATTTACTAAGCCAAGATGTAATGTAAATGATCAAGGAGGAAGGATTTGAGTCGATCATACCAAGCTTTAGGTGCTTGTTTGAGACCATAGAGAGCTTTTTTGAGTTTGAACACATGATTAGGTTTTTCAAAATCTATAAATCCGAGAGGTTCGGCTACATACACTTTGTTTATAAAACATTTAAGAAAATGCACTTTGACATCCCATTATAAAAGAGTTTGAAGATCATTAGCACTAAGCATACGCAATAAGGATTCTTATAGATTCAAACTTGCCACCTATGGTATAGGTTTTCCGCGAAAAGTCTATTCTTTCTTGTTGATTGTATTCTCCTTGTGCAACCATCTTGCTTTGTTATCTAGATACGACACCATTACATCAAGTTTGAATTCTTTAACGACCCATTTTTTACCGATTATCGTTTGGGTTTTTTTTTAGGAGGAAGGAACAAGCCCACCTGATAGCCAAACGTCATTTGTTATAAATTTGATTACACTCTTCTTGCAAGAGCCATAGGTCCAGCTACTTTCGATCTTGTATGGCTTCTTTAATGTTTTTAGGTTCTACGGAAGAGACAAAGCAGAAGAAGTTGCTTTGGTTTTGAACTTGAGATCTTAGAGTTCTTTGATTTAGGTTTCCTATGACGGTTCCTAAGGTGGTGATCTTAATTCTTTGATGTTCGAATTTAGTTGTTTTATTGGGTTTATTTTCAATAGACTTCTAAGTCTCTTCATTGTGTTTTATTTCTAGATGTGATTCTGTAAAACATCATCGACTAAAGGAGGAGAATTAGGAGGAGTTTCATCAAACTTGACATTGAGAGATTCTTCGACTTTCATGGTTTCTTTATTTAGAACTACATAAGCTTTACTATTAGGGGAATATCCTAAGAAAATACCTTCGGTCAATTTAGGGTCAAATTTGGTAAGGTAGTCTTTGGTATTTAAAATGAAACATTTACAACCAAAAACTTTGAAGTATTCTAAGTTGGGCTTTCTACCTTTGAAAAGCTCATAAGGAGTTTTTTCGAGGAAAGGTCTAATAAGAATCCTATTTAGAATGTAGGTGGAGGTGTCAATGGCATTACACCAAATTTTTTGAGGAATTGATTGTTTATTTAACAATGTTCTACTCATTTCTTGTAGTGTTCTATTATTACTATCCTAGCATATCCCATTGATTGGTGGGAGTACGAGAGCAAAAAGTTATGAGTAATGCCATTAGCATAACAAAAAGCTCAGAATTGTACTTCATTATCAAATTCCCGACCATGATCCGTACAGATTGAAATAATGGGGCAACCCTTTTGATTTTGAATCTTTTTACTTCTGAAATTTCAAAATGATCCAAAAGCTTCCATTGATTATGTTTTAAAATCTTGTCCAATATACCTTAATAGTCATCAACAAATGACCAAAAATGAAGATGTTTCCTCCGAAATCTTTGAACTGCCGAGGGGAGGACGGACACAAACAAGTCCATATGCAAAAGTTTTTAGACATTTATAAGTAAAACCATGTTTGTTTAGCCTTAATGGCTATTCATGTCTTGTATACCAACGTTGCAAAGCGTCGCAAAAAGTTTTTCAAACTATAGTTTTGGTTAAGTTTCTAAGCAAGTTCTTTAGATAATAGCGATTGTATAAGTCCACATATTGGCGTGACCTAATCTCCGAGCCATAATGGGTCGGAATATCATCTTAGAGGTTGGACAAAGGGCGTCTTTTGGTGAGTCTTCCCCATTTTTTTTCCCCATATGTAAAGGACATTTTACCTAATTTCTTTTTCCTAAGGTTATGCCTTTTTTAAATATTTTGCTACCCTAGTTTCCACTAAATAGTATATAAACTTTTAACGCAAATTAGACCATGCTAAGAGATTAAAAACTAAGATTTTCTACGTGACTAACATCATTGATGGTGAGGGAGTTATGAGAAATCGTACCTTTGCCGATGATCTTGCTTTTAGTGTTACTACCAAACAACACGTTACCTCCATCAAAAGGTTTATAGGATGAGAAGAGATCTTTGTTTTTCGTCATATGTCTAGTACAACCGCTATCTTGGGATACCAGTCATTCGGTCAAGTTTTTTACCTTTTGACGTACCTAGATGCATAAAACAACTCAAGCATTTGGTCCCTAATATCTCATGGGTCCGTTAGTGTTATACATACCGTTTCCCATGTATGGAAATGGAGGAAAAGGACACCATTGATTATACATAGGAGGTTGGAATTGTTGTTCATGTTGTGTTTCATAGTTCCAAATTGTTGGTGTGTCTGGATATGATGAATCGCTTTTTGGGTCGTTTAATTGGCGTTTGGATTTTACTTTTTCCATGTCCTTGACCAAGTTTTAGAATTGGTGGTAGTTTGTTACCTTTTGGTGCACCTAAAATAGACTTTTTGGTAATTAGAACGGAGTCATTTTGTTTAACTACGTTGGTTTCCAAGTCTTCTTTCTTTTCTGCACTGTCATCAGACAGCCGGTGCTGTTCGTTTGAACAAGCCGGTGCTGTTGATGAATGGCACCGGCAAGCCGGTTCTACAGAGAGCTTTTTAAGTTGATCTCCTAGATTTTTGATTTTAGTGTTTCTAGAGGAAGCTATAGTCTCTGTGTATCCTAATCCACACTTATCTTTTGACGGTTTTTGCATTTCGACCATTTTTTGTAAAGACGAACTACTATTCTCAAAACTAGCTAGTTTTAGTTTTAGAGAGTTGACTTCTAATCTAAGTTCATTACAAGCATCACAATTGCTACTAGTTTCTTTACCTTTTTCTAATGTGTCTAGCTTGGTTTTAAGTTCGTTAATGGTCTTTTTGAGTGATTCATTTTTAGCCTTTAGATGTTTGTTTTTGTTAATGATTCTAAGACTAATTTGACCAAGTTTGTCATACTCATTTTCCCTAGATTCGTTATCTAAAGATGAACTACTATAGTAAAGATTATCGGATAGTACCTCGTTTGAGTGAGCCATGAGACAAATCTCTTCTTTCTTTGAGTCATCTCCACTATCGCTCCAACTTCCAACAACGAATGCCTTTTGATCACCGGAAGAGTTTTTAGGGCAATCACTAATGAAGTGATTTGGATCACCACACTTGAAGCATCTTCGATCTTCCCTTCTCTCTTCCTTGATTTTTCGGAAGTTCTTTTTGTCGTCATAGGGTTGTCGGACAAACTTGCCTCTTCTTCTAAAGAATTTCTTGAAATCCCTTACGGCCATTGCATATTCCTCATCATTGCTATCCGAGGAAGATGTGTCATCATCACTCAAGACTTGTTTTGCTTTAAGTGCGAGAGACTTGTACTTTTCTTTCTTGTTCTTTGCAATCTCCAAGTCCTTCTCAAGAATTACCTCATAGACTTTGAGGTTACCAACAAGTTCGTCTAGAGATAGCTTTGACAAGTCTTTGGATTCTTCTATCGCCGTTACCTTTGGTCGCCATTTCGATGGAAGAACCCTCAAGAATTTCCTAACATGGTTACGACTTGAAAAAGATTCATCAAGTGTTTTAAGAGAAGTAATAATGGTATTAAATCTAGAAAATGCACAATCAATGGTTTCATCGTCGGTAATTGAAAACTCCTCATATTTTTGAACAAAAGATCTATTTTATTATCTTTAACTTGTTTGTTACCTTGATGAGTAGTTATTAAAGAATCCCAAATATTTTGAGCCGTGTCACACATGAAAATTCTTTCATATTCCTTTTTAGGTAAAACATTGTATAAAACCATTTTAGCTTCATCATTTTTGGAAAGCATTTTCTTTTGATTTTCATCAAGCTTTTCATATGGTGTAACAACGAATGCCTTTTGATCACCGGAAGAGTTTTCTAATACACTTATGGATTTTTTAGACTTATCACTTATATAAGTTTATTACAATAATGATAAACTAGGGCATTAGTTGAGATACTGGAAGTCCGGAACCACGTGAGGAAATCCAGTTCATGAACATTCACTACCACATAAAACACGGTGTCGTGATAACAATAACAATACTTTTCAAATCCATCCAAACAATAAACTAACATTATCTTTGTTTCTTTATCATCATGAATCAGTGTCTTACTTTTTAAGCGATCTTAATATGATACGCAAAATGTTTGTCGTGCCATTAACATTCAAGAAATAAGTTTAACCAATATTCACTGTGTATCATTTAGTAATTAAGTTATTTGTAGCTTTTTCTCAAGAAAAAAGTATAGCTGTTTAGAATAGAATATTTTGGTATCAAGATTCAAAATGTTTTTTCTATCTAGAGCTGTCAAAGTAACTCATTCGCTAAGAGATTATATGTTTGCGTTCGGTGTCAGTCAGGTCGGGTTGGTCGGGTTCGGGTTAATTTGGGTTGATTCAAAGTCGAGTCAAGGATGAAAATAACATACTCGAACCAGGGACGGAACCATGAGCAAATATGACCAGGTGCACAATTTTTTTAACCGCAATATAACATAATTAAAAAGTGAACTAAAACGAAGGTTTCATTAAAACGATAACTAAATGAACAGTGTACCTTCTAATGAATCCTACGATCTTCCATAGCGAAAAAACGCTTACGTACACCCTCATTTTTAACATTAACAAGTTCTTCCTTCACTATAGCACAAGTTAAGGCGCCGTTAAAATATTCATCACCCATTCGATTACGCAAATTAGTTTTAATGAGCTACATTTTAGAAAAACGTCTTTCAACCATGGCGGTAGCAACATGCAAGACTAAAGCCAACTTCAACAGCCTATAAACCAAAGGATGAGATGTATTCTTTTTCTTATCCACCATCTTCTGAGCAAGTTTGACAATACTATCCAAGTTAGCAAAATCATCATCATTACGCACAATCTGATAATAGACTCCAAGCTCCATAGGAAGACTTAACGTTTCCTTATAAGTAAAATCACGTGGATACATCTCACTAAGTTTCACTAACTTTGATACGCTAAATTCTAAAAATGATTCATATGGACTCAAAGCCGCCATACAGTCTAGTAAATCGGTGCTTCCTTCACTAAAACGATCTCCAAACTCATGAATTTGCATATCCATAATCGTGTTGAAAATATCAACCTCAAAATGATGTTGATTTGTAATCTTATCCCTTCGCCCTCTTGAATTAGAAACGTATTTCGATTGACCAGGTGCACTTTTTTTTACCAGGTGCACTTAAGGTGCATTTAAAAAGAATCGATATTTTTTTCTAAAATTAAAACTACGCAGTAAAAATCCATGGGTGTCCCGGGACCCCTCGGGACCCACCCTGGTTCCGTCCCTGCTCGAATCCGAGCCTAATTGAACTCGAGTTAGTTGGGTTCGGGTCGAGTCAATTTGAATTCGGGTCAACCCGAATATGAGTAAAATAGTCATACACTTGCCTATTTGTTTTAATGTATATAAATTATTTATTAAAAAAATATTAAAAAGTTAAAAAAACCCTTATTCAAATTAAATGGGTCGACCCGAGCCCGAGTTAGCCGAAAAATTTCAACCCGAACCCGACCCTATTAAGTATTCGGGTTAACCTGAATAACCCGAATTCAATTTTTGACACGAGTAACCCGACCCGAATTCGAGCGTTTTTGACACTCCTAGTCCTGATAATTATAATAAAAAGTTATAGTATTTAAACTCAGATTTATGATATTCAAGTGACTATGATAAGTTAAGTCGAGAGAAATGCGAAAGTAAGGCTATGTTTGGCAATAAAGATTAGGGGAAATCATACCTGCTTCCGGAAGCAGGCACCTTGCCTACTTTCCTTTGAAAAAAATTAAAAATTATGTTCGTATTTGGTCCCTGAAGTTTGAACAGTGGATCTGGTGCTTCCTTTTTTCAAAGGAAAGCAGGCAAGTTGCCCGCTTCCGGAAGCAGGTATGATTTCCCCTAAAAATTATCGAGAGATTGTGATTATTATTTGAAAAAATAAGCTATTTAAAATAAAGGTTTCGTTTGGCAAATGAACTTATATGAGATTATAAAAAAAAATCTTCCATGATCTCTTAAAATCAAATGCTCTTTCATGTAGTTTATAATAATAATATATTTTCATAATCTCCATCTCCATCTACAGTTTCATCTCTACTTCCAGCAACAGTTACTTTCGCCAAACATACCCTAAACATTAAAAAAATAGGCCCTTAATTTTCACTCGAGTTGCACTGTTTTGATGGGAAAATGTTGCCTAATAGTAACAAAGTTTGATGACTGTTTTAATTAAGTCACTTAAACTTTAAATTAACCACAAAAACCATCCAACTTTCAATAATGTTTCATTATTGTGTAATTGTAAAAAAAACTATCCTTAACATATCCACATGTGCATTATTTGGTTGTACCTTAACAATAAACACCCACCCTTGAATTTCACTAACCCCAACCAACTTAATGTACAACCGACTTATGCACATGTGAAAAGAAATATATGCCATAAAATAATAAAAGTTTGAAAAGTGTTCTGTTTTAGTCACTCAAACATAAAAATTACATAACAATAGAACACTATCGAAACTTTGAATGACTAAATCGGAACACTTTTCAAATATTTTATAATTAAAAGAAAATTGTAATGACTAAATTGGAACAAAACTGAAAGTTGGTTACTATTTCATGATTTTTTTGGATAATATATCTTTTAATTAGGTCTCTCATCCAATAAATATATCTTTGATTTTCACTAATGAAATAGTTGCAATGATTCTTGTTAAGGCTCATATTCTTATATCGTGACCCCGTGAGTTGATGAAAGTGATCATCCTTGACTTTTTATGGTGACAAAAAAGTGTTTATAAGAAGTGTCGTCTTTTTATTGAAAGAACGCGGGTGTCGAATAAATTAGTGGTTTTGCTCCTGGCCACTTGTTTTATATTGTTTCATCTTTATGGAAATATAAGCAGAAATTGGATGTATAACTTTGAATATTCAATGAAATTCAATAACTAAATTAAGTTATCGAGCAAGTTGTTTTATGTTAGTACAAAATATGTTACCGGGTGTGAGATGGTTCAAGATTGCTTGTTGGGTCGGGCCGGCAAGCTATCTTCGGGTTGGATCTTGCACTAAACAAAGCGATTGGATGACTTCCTGCACAAGTAAAGGTATACCGTTAGCCTTACCGTGGGGACGGACCCCACGATTAGACTCCGACGTGAGAGTAAGAACACAAGTTATCAGTAGTCTGTGTGTGTATTGAGAAAGGTGAGGAAATCATACATTTTGGGGTGTCAGATGACCCCCTTTTATAGGTGACTAATCATATTAATGCTGATTGGATGTTGACTAATCACATTAATGTTGATTGAATGTTGACTAATCACATTAAATGTTGATTAATGTTGACTAATCACATTAAATGCTGATTGGATGTTAACTAATACATTAATGCTGATTAATGTTGACTAATCACATTAATGCTGATTAATGTTGCCATATCCGGGCCAAAGCCAGGGTCCACTGTGGTTAGTACAGTCCAGGCCCAAAAGGCATGTATTTATACGTTTTATACGTCATCTTTTGATTTTTTATTATGGTGGTGATACGATGGAAACATGTATATAAAAGAGTGGCTCAGGGCGGGAAAAAGGGACCAAACTGATTTTTTGGTATGTGTTTTATCCCCCACCATGAATAATTTTGACTTTCATAAGTAAACTTAGACTTTGACTTGTTACCAAATTGCATAAAGCATTTTTGATAGATTATGGTCGTCACGAATTGGCAGATTGATTGGTTAAGATCAATCTCGAAATTTGTTCAAACCATAACCATTCAACGTATATTGGTATGAACCATGTTATTTTTTGGCAAGTTCAAGATACAAGTCAAAATTCATCTTTCGAGTTCCAATTTCAAGCTAACATTCATGCTCATGGTTAATTGCAAATCAAGACAAGAATAAATGTTGATCAAAGGAGTTGCAATATCAATGTACATGGGATCTTGAATCCCACCATTTGTACCTCAATCGAATATAATAAGACCTCAATGCAAAAAGATATTTGTTAATAAAAATCAGACTTATAAAATATGATTAACAATAAATAAGTTGTAACAAACCCTTATATTGAACATTTTTTAAAAACCACTAAGAATATATATAGTAATGATGTAGACCAAACAATTTTATAAGGATCATATTAAATTTTGAGAGAATCAACTTTGACTCATCAGTTGTTCGGTACTACTAATCTCTTTCGATTACCACCTTAACTACCTTTAAAAAAGAAATTTCTACCTACTTGTTACTAACCAAAGTAGAATTTATAAAATATAAAAAGCAAACTTTAAAAAGTGAAAAATGGATAACCCATTTTCTAGCTATCTAGTCAACATAAAAAGATAACACAAAAAATTATGTCGCGTAAAACCAATTACTTCATACAATTTATGTAACCGGATTACTTACGGATCTATACTTTCCATCTATTTAGGTAATTTTTTGTGTCAAAAACTCGTCAAATTAAAGTTTAACGTGTCAAGTTCGAGCTCAATCCAACTCTCTTGCCACCCGTTACGTAACACAAATAGTTTCAATCGCGACAGTCTTGCACTTATTTTACAAATATGATATGGTCGAGTAAGTTTTTTTTAAACATGTTCTAGTAAGGTTAAGATGTTACTTTTTATATATCCCCCATACTTTGACCATTAACTCAAAAATTAGCCCCTACACGCACACCATCCATGACAATTCCTCACTCCTTCCTTTAACGCGCATTTAAACACTTCTTCAATTCACCTCATCTATAAATTCACATGCACACACACCATTTACACCTCAAGAAAACACACAAAAACACAATGGGAAACTATGTTTCATCATGCACCTTCATATTCACACCAAAACTAAAAACCAACAAAGCAGCTCGTGTCATATTCCCAACGGGTGAAATTCGACAGTTTCAAGACACCATAAACGCGGCAGAGATCATGCTAGATTGTCCTAACTATTTTCTCGTCAACTCACAATCCTTAAACCTTAACAGACGATTTACGCCTCTTTCAGCTGATGAAAATCTAGAACCTGGACAAGTGTACATCATGTTTCCTATGAGGAGAGTAAACTCTATGATTACACCAGCTGACATGGCGGTTTTTTGGATGTCGGCTAATAATGCGCCTAAGAGGATATCCGGGAAGATTTCTCCAGACTCATTGCCGGGAAGTGATGTGACGCTGATGGTGCCAGAAGAACAACCAAGATTGGTGGTGGGAGATGTACCCGAGTTTAGTCATCGGTTAATGGTTTGTAGATCGAAGAAGCCGGTTTTGGATACTATTAAGGAGGAACCGGTTAGGATTAAGTAGGGTTAAGAGTACAATATATAGTAAATGTGTATATATGTGACTTATTGTTTTTTGATCGAATTCCTTGATAATTTGGATGTGGATTTATAAAGCATTTTTAATGGTTAATAGTCAATTGTTATGTATCCTGAAATGCACCATTAAAGATTACGAATATTAGGCCTTAAATTAAACAAGTCGATGAGTTCTTGTTGATTTAATATAATACGAAGTCATCTATTGATTGTCTTAGCCGAGCTTTTATCAAGCTCAAACACAAAACAGTATAATTATGGCAAACTTGATCTTACAAGGGCTAAACTCGATTTCTTATCAAGCTGAGCTCCGATTTCTTTTCAAAAGTAACACCATTACACTCTAAGAAATGTCCATCTTCACCATTTAAAATTATTTTGATAGATTGCCAAAATAAAATAAAAAAATTGTTGACAATTTAAAAAGGATTACATTGTACATATGGATTATCAAGATATACTACGCGAGTAGCTCAAATAAGTCAGCATGTGGCTGTTTTTGTGGATCCTTACTAGATGATTCACAGTGCTATAAAACTTACAATTACTTTTTATCAAATGCAAAATGAATAAGAAAGTATTGCTGCATTTTCATTTAGATTACTTGTTAATAAATTGTCAAACTTTTTTGTTCACACTGTAGGATAGTGACATAATAATTTTTTAAAAAGGGATTGGAACACGTAATTACGTGTCCATTGCGTCGAATGCATATATAACAAAGTACCTTAACGTTCCAAAATAGTATAAATCAAACACGTTTAGCAGTGTTTAGAAATATTTTTTAAATGAACAATCAATCTAATTATCAGAATACATCATTATCATGTAAATTTATTTATTTATTTATTTATTTTTTGAACGGCGGCTTGCATTAAAACTAGCAAAAGCTAGAAAGGAAGATTACATAGTACTCCCTCCGTCCCATTTTTATTGTCCATGTTTCTTTTTTGGGATGTCTCAAATTAATTGTCCACTACTAAAAATAGATAGAGAATCTTGATGAAGTTTACTATATTACCCTTGTTTGAAAATTATTATTACAAACTTTAAAGATGACTTTAATTAATTAGTTAATGGTAAAACTGTCATTATGTCAAAAAGTAAGATAGAGAAATCTGTATAAATGCACTTTTCTTAAACTGTGTGTTTTTTGTCGGGGGACAATAATTTTGGGACGGAGGGAGTAGTTAAACTAGCTATAGGGTTTTGTAACCAACCTATCCAACTAACTTTACAAGTAGGATTTCTAGAAGAAAACCACAAAAAAGATTGAGAAACAATAAAATCCCAAAGAGTAGCATTTTTAGGAGGAGGATTAGAGAAGATTAGATGATTCTGAAAACTCCAAATAGCCCACATAAGAGTCCCCCGCCTTCAAGAACCAACCGAATATTAGCAGCAACACAAGCATCATCAAGCCAATCATACCAATCCGAAATGTTAGAACAAAAAGGAATATCCAACTCCCACCACTTAGCCAAAAGAGACCAAAGATCTTTTGCCATCTCACAATTGAAAAATATATGGTTAACCGTTTCGACATCAATTTGGCACGTAGGGCATAATAAAGAACTAACCTCAATGCCTTTCCGGTCCAAGTTCACCCTAGACGGAAGTTTATTAATGTTTAATCTCCAAAAAAACACATTAACTTTAATACATCATGTAAATTTATTTAAACCTTCTTATGACAAAAAAAGAACAAAACAAAACTTGTAGTTTCAATATTGTTTATGATGAAAGAGCAAAAGGCATGAAGTTGGACCACTATTACTTTATAAATAGTTTGTGGATGTAGCCAGAGTACTGCGGAGTGCCGATATTTTGGCATGGGCATTATTAGTTGCTTTAAATAACAGTGGATATATAACTGAAAGTTGTCAATATACGTGTATCATCCGAATACGTTGTGAGTAAAGAAACAAATAGATAGTACTCCCTCCGAACTATAATTATAATCCACGGACAAAAAACACGTAGTTTAAAAAAATATCATCTTTACAGCTTTCTCTCTCTTACTTTTTGCACAATGACAATTTTACCCTTAACTAATTAATTTATAACTTCTTTAAAGTGTGTAATAATAACATCAAGTGAGGGCGATATGGTAAACTTAATATAAATTTCCTATTTATTTTTGGACGTGAACAATTTATTTGAGACAAACAAAAAAGAAAACATGGACTATAATTATGAGACGGAGGGAGTACATGATTTTGGTAGACACTTTACTTAAATAGTTGCATTGAGCAAGTTTATCTAGTACTGTGAGCTATCATGGAGTTGTCAATTGTACAAAGTAATATTGACACATCGCTGGCCACTAGGTTTGACTGTAATCGTGTAAAGAAAATCAACCAGCCAATAAGAAGTAAGATTGTAGAGGCCTTTAAAAAAATGACCCCATGTTATGTTTTATCAAATATCAACGCATGTGATATAATCTTATATATCATCATCTAATGGAATACAATATATTAAGTACCAATGAGATATGAAATGCCGAGTGCCAATCACTTGAAGATCCCTCATTAACTGATATGCGTGCTAATGTCTCAGCTTTATTTGTTTCAGAAGAGTCACACTCTGAGTTTCCTTCTTGCCTGAAAACATTATAATTATAATCTTTATTTGACAGTTTCCGACAATATAAATATCACGCCATATCTGTAAACTACTTTAAGTGTGGTAAGAAAGATAAACGACTCATACCCACAGATGAAGAATTTTCCATAACTGTAAAAATAAATACATTTCAGTCCAAACTCAATTTTAGCAGGAGATTGAGATTACACCGCATACCTAATTTTATTGGATGCTTTTGAACAATATGTTTTTTTGAGACTTTCAAGTCTAATGAGTAGCTAGTTATGATATTATATGATATATGATGAAACTCGGCTTTAAGAACACATACCTCGCCCGGACTTTCTTAGCATGCTTAACATGTTGCTGCAACAGATCCTTAGCCTATAAGTTCTCAACATTTTCGTGCTCTACGACCAAAAAGGGCAAATCAGTATTTTCATAGTCAGATTATTTGAAAAACAGGGCATACGTGTGCATTCTGCGTAAATACATAATCAGACAAACACGCGTACCTGCGTCCCATCTCTCATCCTTTTTGTTCTTGCAATGGTTGCTACGCAACGGCATCCGAAGAGATTTCACGTATCTTACATATTGGGCAAATCAAAGCATCCAAATGTAAGTAACTGAGGTAAAGATGTGAGATTGACCTGAAAGATATACCTTGACTTAAAGCCGAGCGCGAAGATACTTTTCATTGTCATTCTCTGAGTGGTACTACTACAACTTCAAAGTTCGAATCACCACTAATGATGATGTGGCACTTGGAAGGGATGTTGAACACATTAGAACAGTACCAGTGACACCACACAACATTTTGCTAACAATGTTTGGTGCTATCATATCCCTCAATATGTTAGGCTCTGTAGTTAGAGGGAACCAACCAAAATAGGCCCTGTACTAAGCGCAAAGCCGCAAAGTTTAAGGATTTTTGGTATTCATCAAATTAGATAATATAAAAAGAGTGCTGAAAACACATTCACACAAACATGACAGTGCAAAAATTAACTACTGAATCCTAAAATTGAACCAAGACCACTTTTCAAAGCAAATAAGCAATCGGAAACAATATTATGTGATTTGAATGAAGTGCAAACCTGTAAAAAGTATCTTAATGGGTTTGCTTAATTTTGCTGAAATATTGCGAAATGGGTATCCAGTATCCTGCAGGTGGAAAGGGAAAAAGAAAAAAAAATCAATTAATGTGATGAAATCCTAATAAACATCCATGGTAATAGTTGCAGATCACGTATGTTTGTGATTTAGAGTTTTGTATTGTTCATACAATCATTAATCAAACCAAACATTAAAAATGAAAAAAATGGTGAAATAATTTGCTACATGTGTGACTAATTGGCTACCTGGTAAAATAAAGCAAATATCAAAGCCTCGAACAGAGTATTACCAATGGGTATACAAGGTTATTCATGCCAAAAGCAAGTAGAATACCTTTAGTAATTTGTGAAACATGAGCCACCTCAAGGTGGTGCAACTTTGGTGCCAAACTCAAATCGGCTGTGATCTTTTCTCCATTCACATAAGACCCTTAATAAGTTATAGCTTAAAAATGAATCATCAATTAAGCAAAACACTAACATTTTGTATTCACCCAATAAAAAACAAAAACAATCATCATATTTACTGTGAATCAAGAAAAGGGGTATCACATAATCCGTACACGTTTCGAATATGTGAATCCAGATCTTCGAATTGCCATGAACCAGAAGGGATCACGTGATTTACTTTGTTTAAGACTATCTTCTTTAATGGCGGGGGGGCAAGTGATGCATCTGGAAGGTGTTGAAATGCCATAACTGTTATTAATAATTATATGAGGGCTGATTTGGTATTCAATGAGGAAGTTGTAAACATGTAACTGCCGAATGAATGTGGGATACTGAAGGAGATGGAGGTCGAATATGAGTTGGAGCATTTAAAAATACAACCCCATTAAATTAAAGGACTGTATCTTTTAATATAATAGATAGATAGATTACTTGTTAACAAATTGTCAAACTTTTTTGTTCACACTATAGGATAGTGACATAATAATTTTTTTAAAAGGGATTGGAACAATTACGTGTCCATTGCGTCGAATGCATATATAACAAAGTACCTTAACGTTCCAAAATAGTATAATTATCATATTACACATTACAGAATCTAAACGACATCGTTTTTATACCATGTGCACTATTCATTTTAAGCACTGTAGCACTGCTACAGTGCTGGGCCAAAAAAAGCCCAAAAAATTTAGCCCAAAAATTTGGGCCGGCCCAATTAGTTTTTTTTTTAAATTGTTGGCACAAAATAGGGAGGAAAAAAATGTTACAAAAGTACCGACGCATTCAGATAAAAAAATACCCGCAGGTAAAGTATAAAAAAAAAAAAAAAAAAAAAAAACATTTCCAAATTGACTAAACAGGCACAAAAATTTGAGGCCGGCCCAATTCGTTTTTTTTTATAAATTTGACGGCACAAAATATGGAGGAAAAAAATGTTACAAAAGTATCGACGCATTCAGATAAAAAAATATCCGCGGAAACACTTCTGAATTGACTATACTGAAAAAATAAACCCGCACTATTAAATATGAAGGCAAAAAAAAAGCCCAAAAAATTGGGCCGGCCCAATTAGTTTTTTTTTTTAATTTTGTTGGCACAAAATAGGGAAGAAAAAAATGTTACAAAAGTACCGACGCATTCAGATAAAAAAATATCTGCGATAACATTTCCGAATTGACTTAAACAGGCCCAAAAATTTGGGCCGGCCCAATTATAAAAAAATATCCCGCGTAACATTTCCGAATACTATACTGAAAAAGTAAACCCGCATTTAAAACTATTAATATGAGACGACTAAAATAAAACTCGCACAAAATTAAAGGAAAAAAAAAGAATTAATGACACGCAACAACGCGCGAAAAATTAGCGCCCCGCGGTAATGTGCAGGAAAAAATAAACTTACACTATTAAACATAAAAAAACGCGCGAAAAAACAAATAAAAATAAACAAATAACACATTCACAAAAAAACTACGTCGTTTTGGCATTGCTACAGTGCTTAAAATAAACGGTGCTACAGTAGCGCTACAGTACCCCCGGCCCAATGGGCTCGGTTATTGTTCATCGGCAAAAAAAAAACCTTTATTATCCCCCTCCTATTTTTTGGCCAAAAATAAGAAATTTTTTTTTTACAAGAAGTACTCTCATCTTTAACTATTTACGACTTTCTATCGGCCTAGGTCAAAAAAAAAAAAGAAACCGCGATTGTCATTTAATATAAGAACCAAAACAAACTATTAAACATGAGACCGAAGAAAAAAAAAAAAAAAAAAAAAAAAAAAAAAAAAAATAAATCAAAAAAAAAAAAAAAAAAAAAAAAAAAAAAAAAAAAAAAAAAAAAAAAAAAAAAAAAAAAAAAAAAAAAAAAAAAAAAAAAACAAAAAAAAAAAAATAAAAAAAAAAAAAAAAAAAAAAAAAAAAAAAAAAAAAAAAAAAAAAAAAAAAAAAAAAAAAAAAAAAAAAATAAACAAAAAAAAAATTAATGTCCCACAACAACGCGCGAAAAATTAACGCCCGCAGCAACGCGCGGTTAATCTTGCTTGTTACTAAACATTACAGTTATTGGGGGATCCGACCCACCAAAATGTGGGTCACATTTAATGTTTTTGACCCGACCCAAAAAATGTGTGTGTGACACATTAAATGTTTCTGACCAGACGATTACATTAAATGTTTTTTTGACCTGACCCAAAAAATGTGTGTGTGACACATTAAATGTTTTTGACCCGACCCAAAAAGCTTTTGACCAGTTTTTTTTCCCTTTTTTTTAACCAGTTTTTTTTCTTTCCTTTTTTTTCTCAAAATTTTTTTAAAATAAAATAATCCTTTTTTTTCTCGGGATACCCTCTCGCACTGTTGGAGTCATCAGTCTGTTTTTTTATGAATAAAACTTTAATTGACCCACAAAAAAACGGGTCACATTAATTGTTTTTAACCCGCCCCCCATTAATAAAGCTTTTGACCAGTTTTTTTCCCTTTTTTTGACTAGTTTTTTTTCTTTCCTTTTTTATTTTCTCAAAAAAATTTAAAATAAATTTTTTTTTTCTTGGGATACCCTCTCGCACTATTGGAGCCATCGGTCTGTTTTTTTATGAATAAAACTTTAATTTTTTTCCTTTTTTGTTTCTCAAAAAATTTTTAAAATAAAATTTTTCTTTTTTTTCTCGAAATACCCTCTCGCACTGTTGGAGTCATCAGTCTGTTTTTTTATGAATAAAACTTTAAGTTTTCCCGCTAATCGTCCCGCAGCGGCGCGCGGGTATAGCTACTTGTTCAAACACGTTTAGCAGTGTTTAGAAATATTTTTTAAATGAACAATCAATCTAATTATCAGAATACATCATTATCATGTAAATTTATTTAAACCTTCTTATGACAAAAAAAGAACAAAACAAAACTTGTAGTTTCAATATTGTTTATGATGAAAGAGCAAAAGGCATGAAGTTGATAGTTTGTGGATGTAGCTAGAGTACTGCGGAGTGCCGATATTGTGGTATGGGCATTATTAGTTGCTTTAAATAATAGTGGATATATAACTGAAAGTTGTCAATATACGTGTATCATCCGAATACGTTGTGAGCAAAGAAACAAATAGATAGTACAGTACATGATTTTGGTAGACACTTTACTTAAATAGTTGCATTGAGCAAGTTTATCTAGTACTGTGAGCTATCATGGAGTTGTCAATTGTACAAAGTAATATTGACACATCGCTAGCCACTAGGTGTGACTGTAATCGTGTAAAGAAAATCAACCAGCCAATAAGAAGTAAGATTGTAGAGGCCTCTAAAAAAATGACCCTAAAAAAATCACTAAAAAGTAAAAAGATGTCATAGTCATTAAAAAATTTATGTGCTTCTCTCATAACCGTAGGTATCCTCGTACTAGTATCACCTTTTCACTTTTCGTATAACACTACAATCCCCTACAATATCAAAACACTCATCCCCTTGATAACACTTGTTGAATAAATAAGTCCAACAAACCTTGAAAGCTAGCGCGGAATATAGACTCAAAGAAAACACACGCGTGACCCTAAACGTTACATTGTATTAATTAACGAATGAGCAAAGAAGAATGTACAAACTAGCATCCCCCCTCATCTCTATTTATAGAGATGAGGGGGTAGAAACATATCCTAAATAGAATAGGAAACATCCTTGCCTTTAAAAGGCAAGCTTATCTAATCCTAGTTATAGTCTATTCCTAATCTAAATTACAATGTACACTTAACCCCCTGACCTTTGTTTAAGTTTATTCCTAATATACAACAAAAGTAATGTCATTTTCAAAAGTGATGTCATGTGTCCTCACATACCCAACTAAAACACAAAGACAATTTTTTTTTGCAAAATGGCCATGGTGCAAGCCGGTAAATACCAACCAAAGGACGATGGCACGAGAGTCGGTATGGTGCGTGGTGCCATGGTGTTAGCTGTTCGCCCAGCCCAAGCCAAGAGCCCACCGTACCCTACCCTCTCACACTTAGGGGTGTTTACTAAATTAAAGATCCGTTTGATTTGCAGATTGGTTTAGATTAAGATTTAGGTTTGAATTTAAATTAATGTTTGAATTTGAATATGATGTATGAGAAGGAATATATAATATAAAATAAATAAGTTATTATTATATAAAATAATATATATAAATATAAAAGAAAAACTTTGAGAGAATTATATAAAAAACAAATAAAAAAGTAATAGTGGTTATGTCTAGGGATGGCAATGGGTCGAAGAATTTTGGGGATCGTATTTATCATTCCCATCCTCGTTTCTCAGCCTCACCCCCATCCCCGCATCCATTCCCATCGGGGAATCATTTTACATCCTCATCCCTGTCCTCAATGGGGATCGGGGATCTCCATGGGGATTCGGAGATTTTCCGCCCTTATAATTTGAGCATAAAAATTACACAATTAATCAAAAATATAAATAATTGACCTACATAATGTCTTAAAATGCATACATTGTACATAGTTGGATTATTTATATGCTTTCACCTTAAACATCGTAACTTATCTTAAACATTCACTCACATCACACACACACACCTCACACACACAACACAACACACACACACACACAACACACAATAAATATATATATTATATATTTATATAATATATAATATATATATATATATATATA
This sequence comes from Tanacetum coccineum, assembly GCA_026074375.1. NCBI lineage: Eukaryota > Viridiplantae > Streptophyta > Magnoliopsida > Asterales > Asteraceae > Tanacetum > Tanacetum coccineum. The sequence continues at coordinate 33,534 of BQNB010029097.1, forward strand.
TTTATATATATATATACTTATTTATATATATTGGATCTCAATCGTGTGATAATTCGAAAAATCTTTGGTTGAATAATATATAGTTAGTGCTTAACATTTTAAAAATATTTGATCCTTTATATTTATCATATATATACAAACGAGTTGGTAAACCCGCGCTTCGCTGCGGGACGTTTGTTAGTTGATATTGTCGTAGTTCTAATGGCCGAGATACAGTCACACATATCTGTCACCATGGCTGATATACAGTCACAAATCTTCTGATGGTACATACAGTTTGTAAATTGTGGCTTATCTCTATAGTTGGGATGTTATTACAGTGTCCAAAAATAAAAAACAACCCACATCATTTTATAACGTTTTACATCAGGTATAAAGTAATAAGGGGTTTTAGTTACAACTGATGATCTAAATTCCTGCAAACCTATAAGCGGAAATGATCCTTCTTACAATGAAATTTGCAGTGATGGATTGCCAACAACTTGAACAGCAGCAGTACTTACAACTTTCATAGCTATCTTCACAACACATTTGACATTGGCATAAAATAATTTGTGTATGTAATTTGAAAAAAAAGGTACTTAGATAAAAAAAAAACAATCTAATGTACATGCAATTCATTTGATAAAGCTTAGATCAGTTACCTACTATAAACCCATTAGCCACTACTATTAACCTTATTCAATACGTTTTTATGGATCATAAAAGGGGATATTTTTTATGGTACGTTAATCTAGGCATAAATTACATTGTGTATTTGTAATTATAAAATGTAAACTGTAATATACCCGTCCTATCTTATGATCTGTGTCGCCATTCTCTTTAGTAAACTCAGAGAGAGCAAGGTAATTCCAGGATGGAGCCTTAAAACAGTGAGCCGTGCTAGAGTGATGCACCTAAACTTTCCAAACTAACGCCTTGGTTCATATCCTAGATTATATATCCTAACTATTATTGTTGTTCCTATAGGCTATAGCTAGATAATCTTCATGAGCTATTATATGATTACCATCTTATATTGCATTCTGACATCTCGAATAGCATATACAACATCAACATTAAAGTAATTGTGGAATAAAAATGGATTAAGTGAGTTGATACCTGATGATTAGTGAGTACAGATTGCGAATTAAATAAAGATCAGACCCAAATAGGATGTTGTTCTTGTTGTTGTTGACGATGGTTCTTTGTACCTGCATAATTAATAAATATTAATTAGTTTATGTTGACTGTGATGTTTACAGTTCGAGTCTTTTTTTATGTTAAAAGCTAGTTTGATGAAAACCATTTTTTTTACAGCCGCCATCGTAGCCGTGCCCAAGCTATTGCTCCAACCACAGCACCACCCAAGCGACCAGCTCCCAAAATCAGTCTATCATCCTGAAACAGTAACGATATTGTCAACACCGAGTTCCATCGTATGATCTCATGTTTGTCTATGGGTAAGGAGTAAACATATTTGCTAAATCAGATTAGGGTACACGCCTTTACTCTTTTTATGTCTGCCTAAATCATATATATCCCTTGCAATGGTCACACAATAAAAGGGTCATGAGATATAGAATAACTAACATTGTCTCTACAATAACGCAACTAATATTAATCACTTTTAGCACTGTAACATATTTAAGGATGTTTTTCCATTATAAACTTGTATGAAGAAAGGCATGGTGGCTAATTGCTTCGTAAAAATTTGAAGAAACCGATTATAGCCTTTTACTTAAAAGATTAGTCCAAATTGGTTAAATTTGCTATCTATGATCTGAATCTTTATGCTTTTAGTGAGAGCCTTTTTTTCTTCTTTTTTTCTCTTCGGCACTTATAAGCTAGAAATATATTGGAAAACTTGCAAGTGTAACAGGGAATTATTAGTTTAAACGTTACTATTGCAGAATTATAACATTTAATTTACCGCTAATATAAAAGGGACTGGTATTATGAGATAAAGCAATACTTTTTGACATGAGAATGATAATGTATCACTCCACTGGTAACAGATCCGAGTAATCAAGCGACAAAATCAGGTTAAGGTGTTAAGCAAACGTTTACCTCCATTGTTAGAAAAACTACAACCTTCCTCACTGTTACATACAGATCTACGAGGTCGTCTGTTCCCAACAGATGTAGTAGGGCCTCGTCTCCTTTTCGAAGAAGCGTCTTCAGCCGACAGTGATATTTCTTGAACGTTTTCATGTGTTCTTTTACGCTGTGTTGAAACTGAGGTACCAACGTGGCTAGAATCTGTGCGTAGACAAAGGAAATGACTCAAAGAAAGTGGACACCGACAGCTAAAGGTGAGCATAGAATTAGGAAATTCGAAAACAGAGAATTACCTACGGTGGTGGGGAATACTGAGTTTGTAATCCCATTTTGGATAGGTTGCGTATTTCCAACGTTGTTTATATTAGCACCTTCTAAAAAAGTTACTTCCTCGCTTGCGGATAGTCTTGGGCGTGTCTGTTCACGTGTTCTTTTCCAGTGGTTTGAAGAAGAAGTATCGGCACGTGTAAAATATGTGCACGAACAAAGAAAACAATAAAAAACCCAAAGATAAAGAGGTAACAGTAAGTATACAATCAGGAAATTTGAAAAAAACTAACTACCTTTAGTGACGGGAGACGATGAGCTTGTCGGCTCATTGTCTAGAGTCTGCACATTTCCAACACTGTTGACGACTACAACTTCCGAAGAGTTAGCAATAAATTGTGGTGTCACATTTCGTGCACATAGCTGAGAGTATTTTTTAAAAACGTCGCAATCAAGATGCTTTTTGGTACCGAAGCTGCTACCATTTGTAACTTGGGATAAATCGGGTAAACATCGTGGCTTAACGTTCCGCGCACAAAGATGGAAGTATTTGTTAAAGACATCAGAATTTGCGTTTGTTTTTTAGCTGCGACTAACGTAAGTAGCTTGTGGGAAACCCGATAACTGTGATACGGCTGCAGCAAGAAACAATTTATAAATTAGGTATACACACAACATCAGGTATCAGAAAAGGAAGAAAAATATCATTTCTATCAGTTGTAGTACATAAACACATTTTTAAAAAAATAATCAAAAATAAGTTGTTTAAGGAAGCATATTTACCTTGTGACATGTTTTTCCAGCTTTCCCACTCATTTTGCTAAGTTTACGCTACGTAGAATTATGTCCATATGGCTATGTATCATAGTTATATCTCTGATATATATGAACCCATGCATGAGATAAGGCATATGATTAATATCTAAAACATACCGTTAATAACTCGTGTGAGACCTTGATCTTCATATGCTTGTTCATGTCTTCGAGTTCCCGTTCCTATCACATATATAGCTTCGTTATACCAGAACAAAAGAGCAACCATTATTCTATAAATAATGTCTAAAATATCCAAGGTTGCAAAAATCGTGAATCGTTAGCCAGGCGGTCGACCACCTTGTAGCTTGTAATCGGTCAAGGCGGGATTAATCGACAATTAATCAGATTGGCATTTTTGGCAAAATTTGGGTATTTCCGGCAAGTTTTGTGTATTTTTGTCGAGTTTTAGATATTATTGGCAAGTTTTTTTTCTAAAAAACAACTTGTAATAGATTTAAACAGTTAATATGAGTGATCAAAACAAGTTTACGGTGACTTTTAGGTACTTCCGGCAAGATTAGAAGGTTTCCGGCAAGTTTGACCACCGTTGACCACCGTTGATCGCCGTTGACCACAGTTGACCTATTTGTTTGACCCTGTTACATTAATCGGCAAGGTTGGTGGCCTTGTAGCGTCTAATCGGTGATTAATCGGCCTTGTAGACCTTGTTTTGCAACACTAAAAATATCACAAACATTCAGGCATTAATTTGGTATGATTTTGGAGAGAAAATGCACGTTGAATATAAGTAAAAAATACGTGGCATTGTCGACCATGGTTTCATAGAAAAAAAGTACACCGTGCTTTATTTCAAAACGTAAGATTTACTTTTTCTAAGCAAAAATCTGCTTAGATTTACTTTACAACGAAGCTCTTCTATTTGTTCTACCAAGATATGTGCGACAACACAATATCTTTCCACGTGGCAACACAGATTTACCTTACAACCCAAATTCATGCTCTTCCATTTGTTCTACCAAGATTTGCGTCAGATGCTGAATTTGTAGGCTGATTATGTATAGGCTGCATATTTTCAGCGCTGTTAGCCTGTGCACCTTCTAAAGAATTACCAGATAACCGTGTTTGTTAGAGCTTATATAATAGGCTTATTACAAATGTGGTTTTCATCTTATGTTTCATAAGCCCACATTTTATGTCTTATTTGTAGAATCGTAGAGGTGGGTGAATACGTTTCCTTTATAAACTTAAGACTTTTGCATCAAACAACCAATCAAGTTTATACAACAACTATACTAAATAACATCAAACAAAACATATCACCACAACAAATATACAACACAAACATAGATGCAATGCAAACATAAATATAAAGCGATAAAGGCAAATACAAATGTAAAGCGATAAGTAAAAGAAAGCGCAAACCGGACACGATGATTTATAGTGGTTCGGTTACAAAGCTCCTCTTCGCCCTACTTCACTCCTCGAGTATCCAACTCGAGAGTTGCTTCACTAGATCAACAAGCCCCTTTAAGGCGAAGAAAACCATACAACGTCGCTTACACTTTATCCGGTACTAAGCTAAATACCAAGTCCTACTTGTGGTACAAAGCTAAATACCGAGTCCTTCTTCGGGTACAACCAAACCCGTTATGTTTTATGGCCTAACATAACAAACCTTGTGTTTTATGGTCTAAACACATAAACCACCTAACATCAAGTTTGTTGTATAATGAATGATACACAAATGTGTATAATGATAATCCAAGACATAAGTGTCAATTGGATGTAAAAACCTAATCTAAAACATCAAGATCACTAAGCATGATGTTGTTGATGAAGATGACAAGTCTCTTAGCTTGTTTTGATAGATCTTCATATATGTAGGTATGAGGTGGATGATGATGGCAAGATCTATAAGCTTGCTTAAATGGAGGATCATGTAGAATCATGCTTGCAACAAATGAGAGTTAGAAGCATTATGATCATGGGTTAGTGGGGTTTGAAAGAAATGAGAATGTGTGTGTAAAACTAGAGAGAAAATTATGAAAAAGGGTTGTCTAAAATGAAAACATGAGGTTGGTATTTATAACCAACATTTGAAATTCAAAGTTGTCCCAACGGCTAGCTCTATGCGACCCATGGATCCAGCATAGCCTGGATCCGTCTTTGGTTTTGGTGGATCCGTAGGCGGAGCTGGGACAGTTTTTGTCAATTTGTGATTAACCCCAAATCTTTCCAAAATCCCTAATTGTACTTAAATAATAGTTTAAGTACAAGCTTCTAGAAGGTTTACCATAAATGGCTAAACATATTTGATTTGGTTAGATTATAAAAGATTTATTACTAAAAATGGTTAGACAAGAATATTTAGTTTTGTCCTATTCACTAATTGTTTTGTCTTATTATTTAATATGATTAATTAGTAGTTAAACAAAAGATTACTTATTTAAGTGGAATAAAATACTTAATGACTCTAAAAAGTATTTTAAACATTCTCAATGGTTTGATAAATAGGTTGATCATAATGCAACTTAACAAACATATTCGTACCTTTTGTTGAAGCATGAGCAGACTCGAGACGTCGAGAGGTGTTGATGAATGTATGCGTTGATGAATTGTGATCACGCGTAACTTGCACATTTTACGTTATGTATTACAAGTTACTTGTTTGTCATTATTAAAACCAAAGGACTTGTTTAGTTTAAATATCGTAATATTTGCACTAACAATCTCTCGCTTTTTTATGATGACAAATATGTAAACTTGTAACATAGTAAAATTTAAAAGTTACTCGTTTACACTTCCTTCTCTCCCTTTTGTCAAAACAAAAAGGTGTATGCTCCAATCCTTTGATTCTTCTCCGTTAACACTCTTCCATCCCTATTTCCAAAAAGGGTGTGTCCTTGGAGTTAAACTTTGTTTCTCCTCAGAAAGGCGAGCTTGCATCATCCCTAGTGAAGTTATACTTCAATCTTCATCTTCTAAGCAACATTGAGCTATCTACATTGATGCCCTCGAGCTCCCCCTAGCTCCTTGCACTCCTATGATTATTGACCTTGGTTGCTAATGAATCCATAGATCAAATTTCTTACAAAGACTTAACCTACACCAAGGGTTAGTTTTGTGCAACATAATATATATATCATGAAGCAATTGGAGAGATATATGATAAATACATGTATGCTTCTTCTTGACGAATGCTCCCCCTTATTCGAGGCATCAAGGTATTATCAAAAACCTAAAAAAAATGTTAGTGCAAAACTAGATACTCCGTTAGATGAGTATGTGCAACTAAATGTATACAAGATGCACTCTTTAAGTGCTTGCCGGAAGCTCCCCCTTGTTTGGGACACCAAGGAATTGAGTTATGGAAGTGTACTACAAAACAAAGTTAGTAGACAAGCGCACATATATGTAATAACGATAATAGTTATGTATGTAACAAAAAATAGATATATGAGAATAGTATTTTGATCCTAAGGTTTAAGATAATGTTTAGGAGCAAGTAGCATAACTAATAGATAAAGTGCTAAAAGTTAAAAATCAAGAAATTCTGAATTTTGGCTTCTGCTAGGGACGGATCTACCAAAAGCACTGACAGATCCACCATTATTAGATCTGTTGGTCGCAAAGACCCTCAAAAATGGGCAGAACCTAGTTTTGTAGCCATAATTCAAAGCACTTAGCATGTAAACACTTAGATCATGAACAATAGCAAGTAAGGGTCCAAAAAGGATAACATACCAAGTCATAAAGATGTTAAGCATCATAATAGCAAGTGTCAAAAATAATAATCTCGCATAGTAAGATAGCAAAATTATTAATTATGATATCAAAAGTACATATAGTAAAAATACATATAGTAACAGAAATCATAAAAGAGATCATGATAGCAAAAATACATATAGTAATATACTACCGGGGAACATGATATGCATGTCTTAGGTATGAGTACTCTAAAGCATGACACTTTCAAGAAATGTTTGAAACTAGACACATGCAATTCTATTTTAAAAAATAAAAACCTAGATAAAAAGGACCAAGACACATGCTCGATGACTAAGACTCAATTGACACCAAATTTATCCAACCAATCACACAGCTTTAATAAACGAGAACAAAATTCGTTTATAGTTTGGCACACCATTGTTGTGAGAACGACTTTGTCCAAGATGTCATTCGGATAAGGAGTACTATCGTTTTTAGAATGACATGTTCCTTAAGAAATCATTATCTACCAAAGATGATGATTTGAGTTCGGATAGACTTTCGTCAAGGGTTGTAACGAGAGATTCCTAAATCCTCAAGGTTTGTTTGTTAAGCACTATGAGTGCTTTTCATGTGTGGGGTGTTCTAGGAAAAACATTTTTGTAAGACTTTGAGTCGAACTAAATGTTGACAATAGGATGATTTGTTAAGAAGACATACTCCAAGTATGTTCTTAGAAGAAAGAAAAATAATTATTATTATAAAATAATTATTATGACATACAAAAGTAAAATGATGTCAATAATATTTTAACACGTCATGTCAAAAATATATACTCGAAAGTTGTTATATTATGACAAAAATAAATAGTGAAAAATGATATGCACCTAGAAGTAAATAAAAACAATTCCATATAATTAAAAGTGGTGAAGGATGAGCGAGAACGAAGAGGGAAGGTGTTGAGATAAGGTTGATAAGGACGGTTTAGAATAATATATCGTTTGCACTAACGATGACACGAGTGATTGGGTTGTATGTGTTTGGTTGTCAATGTTGACGAACAAAGGTGGATATGTGAGACGAGGTGGTAGTTCTTTCATAATGAAAGACACAACAATGTGGTGACTTAATAACACTTGAAGATTGAATATCTTCTTTATGTTCTTTACTTGCCAGTAAGTAGAAACAAACTAAAAGACTCAATTGTGGAAAAAATGAAAGGATCACTTATAATAGTTATTGGACAAGTGTGGAATGTTCTTGAGGAGATAATTTCATTGGTATGAAAGTTTAAAAGTGAGGACCAATATTTGGTGGTGAAGGTGATCAAGTTGGTGAAATGTTCTTGATGTCAAGATTATGTAGGGATACAGTTTGAGTATAATGTTTATGAGGATTGAAGGTTGTTGAACTAACTATTACTATCAAGAGTAAAGTATAGTTTTTAGGTTTGAGTGTAAGGTTGAAGTGTTTCTTGCGAGGTTTAGGTATGTAAAACTAATCACCACTATTAAAAGTGAAGTCTAGTTATAGGGTTTGTGTATGATCGACATACGGGTCAAAGGTTCTTTCTCAATCAAGAGTGAAGTATACTTGCAAGGTTTTGTGTTAAAGTATTGATGGTTCACAAGCTATCTATTACCATCAAGAGTAGATTGTAGTTGTAAGGTTTGAGTGTGTGGTAGATGACGTTCTTGTAAGGTAGACTTAAGGGTTGAAGGTTCTAGTAATGAGGATATTCAAAAGAGTGAAGTGTTCTTATCTTGAGGAGGTATTGATCCTAATAGTGAGGTCAGGGTAAGTGATTAGAACCAATTGTGGTTTAGATGAACATTATGTACTTGTGTGTTAGAATAAAAGTTGAGTGTTCTTGTGAGTTGGTTTCTAGTGGATAAGAATCACATTTGTGAATTCTTAAGAATATGTGAACGTGGTGTACTAGTGTGTTAGGGTAGGAGACAAGAACCAAATCGGTTTGTGTGAACGGGGTGTACTTGTGTTGTGGAAAAAGAAATAAGTGTTCTTACGAAAAAAAATTAGTGCTCTTGTTTGAGGAGGTATTAGTCCTAATAGTGAAGTTAGGAAAAGAGCCAGGTTACAATTCGTGCTCTTCCGGACATAACGTGTCGAATAATAAAAATAAATAAATAAGAAAACAGAAGATGATGGAACTGATAGTTTGGACAATTCAAGAAGGGGTATGGTTAGCAATGACAACTTCAAACTTATGAAGTTACTAGATCTTCTCAAGGCATTTGCTAATGTTCATCAGAATAATCACAGAGTGAGTATGGGGTTTATCTTAAAGGTGGTTACGTAAAAGGAGGAGAGAAGATATAAGCCTTCAATAAGTGGTAGAGGCGTACTAGAGTATTTTGGTTATATTGAGTGATATGAATATGAGTGTTATAACCGTTTATAGTTTAAGAAACGGATCCATAAGATAGGAACAGTTTGAATAGTAACGAAAGAGTGGAATCTAGTTTACTACTATGAGGAGTTTTGAGTATTTGATTGTTTACAACGAGGGACGAAAAACGTATTTCGTGAAGAAAAGAATCAAGTAAATAGATAGAATAATGATCAAAGTGATCTAAACTAAAATACTCAGGGATTAAGACGATTATGCATGTGTACTCGATAAATTTTAGTGACATGAGACAATACCCTAAACTCAAAAGACACTAACTCACTTAAGTGTATTAATCATAACAATCAAATATATTGATGTACAAGACTATGTGACGTCTATATGTTTATCTAGATAGACAAAAGAACCCCCTAAGGATAATAGTGTGGGTGCAACAGAAAGACAACATAGATATCATATAAAAACTCACATAAAACAATGATTATGCCACATACATTTATACCATACAAAAACATGTTAACATTTAGCATTTAATGAATTGCTAACAAAAAACAAAGTCGTCTAAATAGTTATGCATTCAACAATTAAGCAAGTAATCATTGAGTATCAAACTGGCATAAACATAATATAATCATATTTCACGAGAACAAGTTAACATTTTGAAATCACAAAAATACGTATGCGATGTGCAAGTAGTCTAGGTCGACTAAGAAGAATCCTAATTACTACTTGTTTAATGAGCAATCCTAATGAAATACAAAGTTCATCAATGTAGATTAACATTAGGCATATTTAGAAATAGCCATTTAATCAAGTTAGAGAATGAATATGAGACTATCACTAGTGGTGCTCAAGTCAGGCTAAACACGACCATTTTTATGGGTTATACCACGAACCCAACTTCCTTCCCGGAAGCAATTCAACCGTTAGATTAAATTGAATTTCTAGTGGAATAGATTCTCTAGTAGTCATTCTCATTTTAGAATAAAAAAGAATTCTCGCATTTTCCTAATGAAGTTTAGAAAGATGAAATTTGAATTGTCCACTAATACTTGGCCTAATATGACTCAACTAATATGTTTCAATTCCGGTTCTCATAGTCCTAATCATGACGTGTAGAATTCTAGGGTTAAATAAGAGAGCAAGCAAGATGTTGTGAGTTTAAACAAGATTGAGTCTTCTAGGACTTAGGAGTATACTTAAGTGTGACAAGGTAGAATGTGCTACATTAAAGCATTCTAAGAATGCACCTTTGCATATCTCTTTGAAAGTATTCTTATTAAGGTTAATTACCTTAATAGATATTGTGAATATTCAATTATAGAAATTATAATGTACTAAAGGTTAGTTACATGTTTCTTAGACCTTAGACAAGTAAAAAAATTACAAAAGGAATATATTCAAGTTTGATGATTACGGACGGATCTACCTAAATCAAAGACGGATCTCCTTATGGAGGATCCGTAGGTCGCAAAGTTGTCTGAAAACAGATAGAACACGATTTCTTGTTATTTGGGCGATGGTGTTAACTTTTTACTAATGGAAGAAGCTTATATATGTTATAAGGGTTCTTGGTTTGAACTTTCGGATTCGACGTCCAAGTTTTGAGCCTAACGTGGAAGTTGTCGTGAATTTCCTAATGGAATTTTAACGATGTCAATCCTACTAGGAGTGTGTTAGCTTTTAGCATCTTTTTGACCATTGCTTTTAACACAAGCATTATGAACATTTAGACGTAACAAAGCATCGTCAATACAAGTATGAATTGCAATTCGATGATTATTCTTTTCGTTATGATCGATTTTGTAATTTCATGTAATAACTAAAATTAGTTTAACATGTAGACTCAGAAAATATCTATGGTCATTTTATTGATATTTCCGTTATCTAGATAAATTCTAATCTCGACTCCATGCTCATATTTCGAACATTTGTAATTGGATAGAATAATAAGATTAATTATCGTTTGGATAATAATCATCTTTATATTCGAAGTCCACTTACGATCACTTATAGAAAGAAACCAAAATAATGGTTTATAGAATATGTTCCATAATTCCTAATCTTAATCTTAGATAATTGAATTGTTCTCGTTTTAAATACTTAGTTAAAAATAAGATTATGCTTATTTGGTATAGTGAGAAAAGGTTATAACAAAAAGTGGATTTGAGTCTTGATTCGTGCTTTTGAATTGTATGAGCAAGGTTACATATATTGTGCATTTGCTCGCGTTTGGTTTTTCGAAAATGACAACTTTACCAAATGCATTACAAGGTAAATTACTTGAATATCTCAGACGAAACATCCAAGTCGTCAATCCTACTTTGACGTGCATATTAACATGTTATTATTAATAATAGGAACACACACCTATTGGACATGTAGACTCAATATAACATCATTATCACAAGTGTGAGTTATGAACCGATGTATATTCTTTTCGTCTTTGAAAAGGATGAAATTATTTTCATATCAACCTATTGTGATTGATTATGTAGATTCGAGATAATATCTTTTGTTATGGTTTTGATATAACCTTGAAGCTAGACAAATAATGAATCCGATTTCATATCCAAACTCAAAAGAACCTGGCAATTAGATTCGAAAGATAATATCAATCATAATTTGATTAATGAATCGATATATATCTGAAATCTTTCTTGACCCTCACTAACACTGAAATAAAATAAAAATTTTCCTAATGTGTTTCATTAAGACCAAGACTAGTCTTAAGTGTGAGATCATTTAAAATAATGAGTTTATTTGTTTCTTTGGGATTGTCATATATTTTATATGTGAGAAAAACTTATTCGTTATTATGTACAATATGCATAGGTTTTGACTTTTTAAAGAGTACAAAAATTATCCTAGTAATTTTTAAGCATTACGAATCTTTTTCGAAACTATTACATGTTTATATAATATTTTCAAGCTTTTGACTTGAGCGAATATTTTTATTTCAAGTTAATGTTAATGTGAAAATTTCTTCGAAGATAAAACTTTAAAATGAAATTGTTTTCTTACAAAGAAGTTTAATCTTTCAAATTTAGGATTTAAAACAATTCCTATGTTCATTTTAATCCAAATCTTTATTAGTTATGATTGTGAATTAGACTAATGCAAGCACAACTAAGTTTAAACACATTTTCTTTTCTTGCGCATATAATGTGTATTCATATGATCTTTTCTCTTATTTAGACAACCTATGTTTAAGCAAGATAATAGGATGACACGACTTAGAGACCTTGTTGAGACATTGATAAAATGTAAGTGTTGAATATATAGTGTTGACACATTTTATCACTTAAACTAGTAACACGATAGTCATGCAAGACAATATTTTTCAAAAGGTTTAACACACTTTCTTAGCTCTCAATCCTAAGTGGGTTAACATAAATTATAAGATTTACAAAATGTTGATATAACATTTGTAAACATGGTGATCTAAACCAGGGTATATGCAAATGCTAAAGCAATTTCTCAACTAGTGCAGAGAGATCTTCCATAAGATCTATTTGACTGCATATACATGAACACTAAATAAATAACACACATACGCATTAAGCAAAATCAACAAAGAAGTCTCAACTAAAAAGCAATAAGCATATCAAATGATTGATTAACAATATAAGATGCAAAAGTAGAACAAATAATCATTTAGCATAACAACACATAAAGTGACAAATACTTCGTTTTGTGTAAGAAATCTATAGTAATGTAATATATAGCTTGATTTATTTTGTAAATAACTTAGTTTTCCTCCTCAATTAGTAAGTTATGAAAAATATATTGTACTTTCCATGATAAAATACACCACATTTGAAAGGAAACCAACTAAAGAAGGTGCCCGACTCCGAAAAAAAAAAAGAAAGGATAAAATCAACTTTTTACGCTAAAACAAAGATTTTGGTTTGGACACTCTAATGGCATTTTGCCTTATTGACAAACATAAAATTTGAATTAGCAAGTTGAGACCAATTCCATTGTAAGTACACTCAACAAATCCTATCAATTTTTGTTTTTGAATCATGAAAAAAAAAAAAAAAATCTTATGCACGTTGAATTATTCTCCGAATTTTTGAGTTGTCAAAAACTGAAAATGCCACCGACGGATCCATGGACGGATCAACTTTTGGTGGATCCGTGGATCACACAAGTGGTGAAATTTTGGCAGAATCATTTATTGCACTTTTAGACACATTATTCCCTTTGTTTGAGATATCCTTTAAAAGACCCTTCATGCTATTGTAACACTTTAAATATTTATCACCAAAACTTGTAAAGTACTAAACAAAGAAACTATTCAGCCATTATTTTCGCTTGATTAGGAAATTTTTGATACATGACCGTGTTCTATTTTAAAAACTATTTGTTTTGAAAAACTAGAGCGATGTTGATCTGGTACCAATTATGGTATCGTACAGGGGGGGCGGGGAGAAAACCTTTCCTTTTATAAACTTAGAGACTTTTGCATTAAACAACCAATAACAATTTATACAACAGACTATACTATATAACATCAACAAAACATAACACCACCACACAATATAAAAACACAAACATAGATGCAATCAAACCTAAATATAAAGCGATAAAGGTCAAAAGAAAATGTAAAGCGTTAAGGTAAAAGAAAAATGCAAACCAGACACGATGAGTTATAGTAGTCGGTTACGAAAAGCCCTCTTCGCCGTACTCCACTCCTCCGAGTATCAATCAATGAGTTGGCTTCACTAGATCAACAAGCTCCTTTAAGGCGGAGAAAACCATACAACGTCGCTTACACTTTATCCGGTACTAAGCTAAATACTGAGTCCTATTTTGAGGTAGAACCAACCAAACGTCGCTTACACTTTTTCCGGTACAAAGCTAAATACCGGGTCCTTCTTCGGGTACAACCAAACCCGTTATGTTTTATGGCCCAACATAACAAACCTTGTATTTTATGGTCTAAACACATAAACCACCTAACATCTAGTTTGTTGTATAATGAATGATACACAAATGTGTATAATAATAATCCAAGACATAATTGTCAATTCGATGTAAAAACCTAATCTAAAACATCAAGATCACTAAGCATGATGTTGTTGATGAAGATGACAAGTCTCTTAGCTTGTTGTGATAGATCTTCATATATGTAGGTATGAGGTGGATGATGATGGCAAGATCTCTAAGCTTGCTTGAATAAAGGATCATGTTGAATCATGCTTGCAACAAATGAGAGTTAGAAGCATTATGATCATGGGTTAGTGGGGTTTGAAAGATATGAGAATGTGTGTGTAAAACTAAAGAGAAAATTATGAAAAAGGGTTGTCTAAAACATGAGGTTGGTATTTATAGCTAACATTTGAAATTCAAAGCTGTCCCAACGGCTAGCTCCATGCGACCCACGGATCCACCATAGCCTGGATCCGTCTTTGGTTTTGGTGGATCCGTAGGTGGAGCTGGGATAATTTTGTCAATTTGTGATTAACCCCAAATCTTTCCAAAATCTCTAATTGTACTTAAATAATAGTTTAAGTACAAGCTTCTAGAAGGTTTACCATAAATGGCTAAACATGTTTGATTTGGTTAGATTATAAAAGATTTATTACTAAAAATGGTTAGACAAGAATATTTAGTTTTGTCCTATTCACTAATTATTTTGTCTTATTATTTAATATGATTAATTAGTAGTTAAACAAAAGATTACTTATTTAAGTGGAATAAAATACTTAATGACTCTAAAAAGTATTTTAAACATTCTCAATGGTTTGTTAAATAGGTTGATCATAATGCAACTTAACAAACATATTCGTACCTTTTGTTGAAGCATGAGCAGACTCGAGACGTCGAGAGGTGTTGATGAATGTATGCGTTGATGAGTTGTGATCACGCGTAACTTGCACATTTTACGTTATGTATTACAAGTTACTTGTTTGTCATTATTAAAACCAAAGGACTTGTTTAGTTTAAATATCGTAATATTTGCACTAACATTATTTAAAAAAAATCGGCTTATATAAGCTTATTATGACATGATGAGCTTTAATAAGCCGAAAAGTTTCAAAATAAGCTGAGCTTATGAAACATAAGGGGGTGTTTGTTTCGGCTTATATGAGGGCTTATGAGCTTATTTGATTTTGCCTTATATAACATAAGCACTAATTTTCTGGTTTATATCGAGACTTATGGGCTTATATAAGTTTATCATTATTGTAATAAACTTATATAAGTGATAAGTCTAACAATCTCAAAATAAGCCAGAAAATTAAGGCTTATGTAATATAAGGCGAAATCAAATAAACTCATAAGCCCGCATATAAGCTGAAACAAACACCCCCGAAAAGGAAACAACGTTTAAAAAAATGCAGAAAAACACTAAAGCAAGCTAGATTGAATAATTTACCGTCGACCACATTAGTTATGTAATTAACAATGTTTCTTATATCTATAATAACATCCACTTAAATAAGGTTCTTAATTTGTACAATAACACAAATGCAAATCAAGCCAAACCATACCAATCACAATTCTTGCATAAAGATTTAAACTTTATAAAAATAGAACATATGACTTGCTGATTCTTAAACTCTATACAATTTACAACATGCTGCAAAACATAACGCACCAAAAATGATGATACCTGATCCTCTTAATAAAAACTTCTTGTTAGCCGCATGCGTTTTGTACAAAAGCTTACACTCTTGCTCCTTCGCCAAAGCCCATTCCTCGCTTCTCTTTTGCTTCTTCAATACGGCTTGGCTACGCTTATGAATTTTGCAATGTTTATAAAGTCGAATCCTTTATTAAAATAAACGTATGAAAACCATCAATAATCAGTATTTTCTTTCTATTATCGGAATTAAAATATGGCGACGTACCATTTTTGGTTGTGTTGCAGCTCTTTATGGCATTTTTGGAATTGAAGTTGTTGCAGCTCTTTATGGCTCTTTATAGGCGACTCTGAAATACTCGTCTATATTCTTATCTCGATCACATTCATACGTGTTCCACCGTCTCCTACTTCTCTCTCTTTCTACTCCTTAAGAGCTATTTCCTGCAATTTGAACATCAAAAAGCTCGTAAGTAAATCTTTATGAAATAATATTGACATCGATAGATCACATAATGACAATGAGAAAAGGCAAGTAATTTTTGTGAAAGAAAAGCAATTGTCGGGCTACTGGCGGACATAAATGCTGGAATGGATATAAAAGATAGTACGGGAAGTACCTTTTGTGATCTCCCTGAACCGAACCTATTAATACCAGGTCTCTACATACGTTATATTAGGCAGGTTGTACTCTATGATGTCATTTTTCCTTCTCGCTAGCAATCACAGTTAGTGGGTGTTTGGCTAAGCAAATAAGCACAAATTGTAGGAATGATGACATCAAATAATGTCACTTTTATAGCATCATTTATCTCATGTTATTAACCCATTTTGTATAATTATTGCAAAGAATTGTTACTTAATCGTTTGTATTTGAGAATTGCAGTAATTATGGAGTATTTGATGAAGTTATGCTAAAAGGCACACATTTTGGAGCATAAACGAAGAGTTCGAGAAAGTCTACTGATCTGACAGCAAATACGCCGTATTATTCTAGACCTATACGACGTATCTAAGACTTTGACGAATTAAAAGACCATTGCCTGACTTTGAAGAATACGCCGTATCCACATCAACGATACTCCGTATATAATACTTTGGTCAACGAAGAAGAACCAACTGATTTTACCTCAATACGCCGTATCCAGCAAGAAGTTACAGCGTATCCTTGCCTACACTTCACAAATAACCACGAAGGATTGAAGACCCAATACGCCGTATCCAGGAGACATCAATATGCCGTATTCACAATATAGTAATAAAATATTCTGGAAGATATCAAATGTGGTCCCTACTCCAAGAAATCCCCAATACGCCGTATCCTACATTGCTCGATACGGCGTATCGATCAATTTCCAGACCCTATAAATAGACGACCCTAAACTCAGTTTTAGGTATGCAAGTGAATCCCTAAACCACCAAGTCGACCAAGAGACGAATAAAAGAGCATCGAAAAAAGAGCCCTAGAAGGTCAAAAAAGAGCCACAAGATCATAGAAAAAACTCTTGTAATTTTCGTGCGGCCGAATAAAACGCGTTCAATAAGTGTTTCGTTTATTTTAGCTTGTTCATATATCAAACCTATGTATTTTACAGTACTATCAGAGTAGCTGATAACCTTTAGTAGTCGCAAACTCATGTAATAAAGATCTAATGATTTGTTTATTTTTATCTGATTGCTTAAATTAGTCGTTGATGAGTTGTTTATGTTATCAATTTTATATCGTTACGTGCTTAAGTATGCACTTATCATCAACTGGGTCTAGTACCTACTAATTTAATGCGCTGTAACTTCCGTGTTGTTTGGTGTAGGCAAGAGTCCGGATAGCTCTACATAATACAATTTGTAAAATCAGAATCATAGGATCACAATATTAACCTATCCTTGCTTCTAATTTAGTGAGCTTAGTTGAGCCCTAAGGTGACCTGGTATCAATGGGTAACGTTCTATTCCATTGTAAGGAGCACGGACAATGGACTGACTAGTATATGGACTACTAGTATATAAAGAGCCATTAAGCAGTAAGTGGGTAAAGTCTCCATGAGCTAGGGTTTAGTAAGAGCACCATTTATGAGAATTTTATGCAGGACCTCGTGAAGGGAAATCGACGAATATTGATGGAGAATTTATAAATCTGGAAATCCTGAAGTGTTGGAGTCTTGAAACTTTAAGGCGGCGGTTCAACACGTAATCTTGCTCAATAAAGCTACATGGAGAATCTACCGAGCAAACATCAAGGGAGTTTCTCATTCTAATTCTTTTTAATTCCCATATTTAATGTTTTATCTATACAACGAGGGCATTGTATAATTCAAGTGGGGGGATGGGAATTAGAATGTTTACTTGTCATATTTTTCACACTAAAATGCTTAAATTATGCTCAAATTTTAAAAAAATTTCAAGCATACTTTTGTGAAATTACTTGATACATAACCTGCACACAATAACCCTTGTTAGATATTGTGAGGATTTAACCTTTCCGTTTCCAAATGTTTACCCAAATTCCACAAAAATATGAGTGTGCCGGTGATGTAGTAGACTTTAGAACTTGGCTTGGCATATCACTCGAGACCACAATGATGAGTATTATGGATTTAATTGGAGTAACTTGTTTAAATTGGTAAATTTATACGATTACACCCAAATCGTCTTTCCATGTTGTTTATTAACTAACTACACCGGTTAGTTAACCTCCTGTTTAAACCCTTTGTTTACTCTCACTTTAAGAGTAAGATTCCCTTAGAACAACTCGTAGAGGCAATCCTTTAGAAATTACACCAACTATTTGTTTCGTTACACCCTTACACCTTAACCTACCCTGTTAGATTAAGTTTAATTTACAGTTGCTGGTTGATGGAGGGGAGGTTTGCTCAAGTGTAAAGTATTTTTTTTGTATTTCCCAGTCTTGTGACCATTTCTATCTTTGGTGCGTTGACAATTTGCGACATTTTCATATGGGAATGTTTATTAAGTAGTCAAAAACTTCAATGTGATGTTTTAACTACCATCACAAATTAATGGTAACGTCCGAAGAACGAAGACTATCGAAGAAATTATTCGGAAATTAATTCATGATCGTTGAAGAGTGGTGAAAACTACACCAAGATTGAGGCATTGTTTAAAAAAATAAAAAAAGAGAGAAAATTAAAGCAAAAAAGGAAGTCTAAAGTGTGAAGATAATCGTTCGCATCTACTAAAGGAATTACCACGAAGGATCGATATCGTTGATTAACGTAACAAAAACAACGATGTAAACTATTGTAGGGGGGGGGGGGGGGGCAAAGGTGGAACATATCGCCACTATTCTTGTAGAGTATGCAAAGTTTTTGGGATGATTGGGAAGTTGACCGTACGGAATGCCAACTTATGGTTGTTGTTTTTGGATCAAGAATCAAGACGTTGTAAATAGTCAATGTCTTTATCACAGGTAATGGTCGGGAACAAGGTGTCTAGTCAACTTGAACTAAATTAGGCTTAATCTATTTTTTTCTTGATTTGTATTTTACATCAATTTACTTCCCTACTCACGCTGATGATTAGCCGCTGGTTTTAGCAAACGTAGATGAGATCGAGCGTGCATGTCTATTCTATCGTTACGGTCCAGTATGCATGTCCTCAGCTGCCTCATGATTTACGACTTTTGTGTGATAGTAGAAGGTCCCTACCCTATATCATTCTCATCCTAACCGTTGCTTTAACTTCGAATGGGGATGTGATCGAACACACATGTCCTTATTCCGTCGTTATGACCATTGAGATGTGGGCTTTAGCTGCCCTAGTTGGAGTGTGTACTTCATTGAAAGATTGTAGAATGACTCAACCGTAAGCCTTTCTATACAACAACCCATATTTACTTTTAAACTTGTTACTCTTTAGCTTTATGGTTGGTTATGGGTATCCTTGCGAAGCTTATATAGAATACTCGTCACGACTGAGCAATTTGAGGCAACAATTAATACATGTTACAACACATAGATTAGTTGGAAGTGATTTGAAGTGTTTTACATCTTTCTTATTGTCAGAGGTGTTTGTTGTGTAACTTGTAAATAGATCAGATAAAGGGCCTTTAAGGAAAATATCCTTAAGGAATACATTTATTATAAATGTTCAAAAGGCAATACTACTTGAGGACAAGTAGTTTCAAGTGGGGGGATATTGATAACATCAAATAAGCGTCAGTTTATAGCATCATTTATCCCATGATTCTTACCCATTTTGTATAATTATTGCAAAGATATTTGTTACTTAATCGTTTGTATTTGAGAATTGCAGTAAGTATGGAATATTGGTGAAGTTATGCTAAAAAGGCACACATTTCGACGTGAAACGAATAGAGCGAGAAAGTCCGCTAACTGATCTGACAAATCGAACTTGAAACCCTATTATTCTAGACCTATACGACGTACGCTACAAACTTTGACGAGAATTAAAAGAACCATTGCCTGACTTCGAAGAATACGCCGTAATCCACATCAACGTTAACGCCGTATATAATACTTTAAGTTTAACGAAGAATAACGAACAACTGATTTACTTCAAATACGCCGTATCCAGCAAGAAGATACGGCGTATCCGTGCCTACACTTCACAAATAACCATGAAGGATTGAAGACCCAATACGCCGTATCCAGAGAGAGACCCAATACGCCGTATTTACAATATAATAATAAAATATTCTGGAAGATATCAAACGTGGTCCCTACTCTAAGAAATCCCCAATACGCCATATCCAACACTTGGATACGCCGTATCGAACCGACTACCAGACCCTATATATAGACGACCCTAAACTCAGTTTTAGGTATGCAAGTGAATCCCTAAACCACCAAGTCGACCAAGAGACGAATAAAGGAGCCTAGAAGGTCAGAAAAGAGCCTCAAGATCATAGGAAAACTCTTGTAATCTTCACGCAACCGAATACGCGTTCAATTAAGGTTTCTTTAATTTAATTGTTCATATATCAAACCATGTGTATTTTTCTAATTACTATCGGCTGATACCTTTAGGTATCAGCCATGTTTATAAAGATCTAATGTTTGGTTTGTTTATCTTGATTGCTTAATTTATCATTGATTGTTGTTTATGTTTATCAATTTATATTCGTTTACATGCTTAAGTATGCGACCTATCATTCAACTGGGTCTAGTCCTACATATTTAATGCGCTGCAACTTCGGTGTTGTTTGGGCGTAGGCTAAGAGTCCGAGATAGCTCTCCATATTGCAATTTATATATCTAGAATCATAGGATCACAAATATTAACCTATTCTTGCCTTTAGTTTAGTGAGCTTAGTTAAGCCATAAGGTGACCTTGGTATCAATGAGTATGTTCTTATTCCATTGGTAAGGACTCGGACAGTGGACTACTAGTATATAAAGAGCCGTTAAGCAGTAAGTGGGTAAAGTCTCCATGAGCTAGGGTTTAGTAAGAGCACTACTATTAATCTCCTAAGGTAGATTATAATCAACAAATGCTTGCTTTATGCGGATGCATCTAATTGCGACAGAATTAGCGTGTCTAGGTCTTAGGAACAAGTACCGCCTAAGTCTAGAAATGATATGCCCCTTCGAGATAAGACAATCATTGCATTAATAAACAAACCTATGTTTCATCGGATTATTCATGGTTGATACGTTTTCATTACATTAGTTCTTGACAGTTCCTTTATTGTTTGTTTATCTTTTTGTGTGCGTTTATTGCTTTACTTTTCATCAAAACCTTAGGTTAAATACCCAAAACTGTGCCAATCTCTTAGGCTGAACCCCCCCCCCCCTTTTTGCATTAGTTTTAGGTTTAACTTAGATAATTAAAATACTAATAGATTAGATATTAACGCTCTCGCTCTTAGTGATCGACACCCTACTCACCATGAAACTCCATCTGGCCGGGTAAACTGCCCGTTAAAGTGTTGTTTTTAGGTATAGTCGGCATAAAATAAATAGTAAACTTGATACATAAAATACCTACTCACAACGACACATCAATGTGTACTAATATATTTAGTGCTAATAAAAATATTTTGTTATAGAGACTTAGTTAGAACCCATTTGATTTTTCTCAATGCAGTCATATGCTTAAACTTGGTCAAGTGTACTCACCATGTATCATGGTTAATGTAGTCATATGGATCATATGGCCGTTTTAGTTTTTGTGTCCTACGGTAGATTAAGTTCGAATGATCGTTATATCTTTTCGGATATCTATCATCCCTTTAGGGAAGGTGTGACGGATCAGAGTAATGTTGTGTATATCATGTTTCCAGCGGAACCACCTGTAATAATTCTAGAAAATCTACAAGAAAAATGCTAGAAAAGATTCTATATTGAGTTTATTTGTAGGAGGTACGTCTCTTTTATAACTTTTACCTGATGGTTTTGCTCAAGTTTATCAATTATAGTTATATTTTATTTCCAATGGGTCAAATAGGTTTATTAAAAATGGCATAGTAATAGTAAAATGATAATATAGTAATATGATTTGGACTTATATCTGATGAGTTATCTATAAAAAGTTAATTGGAATTCTTTTGGACAAAAGCATTTCATGTCGCCTAAACCACACACCAAAAGCTACCTTTTTGGATTAGAACTTGTAGCTTATGGTTTCAATACACTTAGTTGGTGCTTTGGGGTTATGTTTCCTCGCTAATTTTGTTTGTGGTCCGTTCTGATCTTGGGACACTTATCACTTTTAAATATGTTATGTAGGTAATCAACGACCCACATATCCTTCTTCGAGGCCAACCAAAGACTGGGATA
>BQNB010029098.1:0-14967 GCA_026074375.1 Tanacetum coccineum
AGGAACAGGAAAAAATAAGCAGAGTGGGAAGGACTTTCTAACTAAAATTGACTTACCTATAGAAGGAACAACTTAAAGGGGGCTCGGTTACATAGTCCAACATCATATCACTTGTACAATCATCTATTCCTTCCCCAAACTAGGTAAGAAAAGAAAAAGAAGAAGCACTGCAATGAAATTTTTTAGAGAATCTGAAACAACTCGATATTAATATTCCATTTATCAAAGCCCTAGTGCAAATACCAAAATATGCTAAATATCTGAAGAGTTTACTGACGAATAAATCCAGACTTGAAGAAGCTTGTACGGAGACAATGAATGAAAGGTGCTCAACTGTCTTCCTCAACGAACTGCCATCAAAAGAAAAAGACCCCAGGAGTTTCACTACCCCTTGTCAAGTATTGGAGAAACATAAGGAAGCAGAAGACTTGGCCGCAAATCACTTATCTAAGTTTGATAATCGGCATATAGAGGTGTTAACTGGGAGGGAGAAGATCCACCTAACTTTGGAATGATATACCACCAACGAATTAATACAATTATTGCACGAATAGACAATCATGGCATAATATTAGATTAAACTGGCTAATACGTTTTCCTCACGTTTGACTGCTTCTCAATCTTTTATTAATCACTTGTGTGCCTTATTTGTCATTACCTTAGGATAATTAGAATTAAACTCGTGTCAGTCTCTCAGGCTGAAAACCCCCATCTTTGCATTAGTTTAGGTTTAATTAGATTTAATTAGAATAATTAGGTTAGATTAGTACTAAACCTAGGTAAATAAAATACCAGTAGAATTAAGAGTTGACTTTCACTCTCAGTAATCGACACCCTACTTACCAACGAAACTACAATTGACCGGGTACACTGCCAGTTAAAGTGTTGTTTTTAGGTATAGTCGGCATAAAATAAATAGTAAAACTTAATACATAAATAACACCTACACAACGACACATCAAAGGACTTGATAGCAAATCAATATTTGTGGAAACTAGAAGAGGGGTTGGATAGTTTTTACCGTTTTAAAAATAAAACTTAAAACATAGATTGTTGACTTATGTGAATTCAAGAGATACACACAAGTATATATGATAGCTATGTAATAAACAAATAAGTAAATACGAAGTATAAACAAGTAAAGATAAGAAAGATCAAACCGATGACACAATGATTTATAGTGGTTCGGCTACGAATCTCCTCTTCGCCCAACTCCACTCCTCAAGTACCCAACTGGAGAGTTTTCTTAACTATGTCAACAAGCTCCCTTTAGGCGGAGATAGAACCAATCTAACACAATATGTATTTTATGACCTAAATACTAACATATAAATACACATAGTGCATTATACACAAAACATTACAACACATGATGGAGGATTATCGCAATCGTGTGACACAACTAAACTAATAACACTTGAGCTTAGTCTTTCGTTAGTGTTCTTCACTAAGAGTGGAATATGTTGATCACTTGTTCTATGGATACGAAACAAGTATATTGACTCAAAGAATTTTGATAATGGAAAAGATAGACGAGAAAAATATTTGTGAAGGAGTTGTCTAAATTGAAGACTTAACGTTGGTATTTGTTAACTCAAACTTTTGAAATTCAAAATCTGTCCAACCAGCTGGTTGCACGGATCACTGTAACACTTTTGATAGCATCAAAGATCACTGTAACACTAGGACTTAGTGGTCCAACACTCTTGGCTATTACTTTTTGAACTACTACAATTCTCTACATCAAGTACTCTCATATATACTCCACACAAGTAATGATGGGTTGATCTCTCCCATCCACTAACCGCATATTAAACACCTCACATATGTTGTTTGAGAGTAGATCACATTTGGCTCTACTTGTTAAACTCATAAGATAAAATACAACTATATGATCAATAGTAAGTATGCTCTGCTCCACTACAAGTTAGATAATTACCTAAAAAGTATGATCTGCTTCATTGTTCAGATGGTATCTTGATCAACCAATTATAAGCAGCAGGATTATATGACTTAAGCTCATCCATTCTTTTGTTGAATTCAATAAGAGTATTAGTTATAGAAGCTTTCTAAAGCATCTCCTTAAACTCTAAACAACAACTTCATATTTTCATGAACATGCTTAAGACATAACATGTGTTCAACACTTGGAAACATCTTTGTAATGGCTTGTATACATACCTATAGATAGTAAATGATGAGATTAATACATTAGATGTTATCATTTTACATAAAACACATGAGAAACTATACAATAAGATGTGTACCTTATGCCTGTCAGAGTTAAATGTGAAATTGTAGTTGCTTTGTATACCAAGATCCTCTCCAAGTAATTTCAAAAACCAACACCAAGATGCATTAATTTCTGCCTTGACTATAACATATGCTACTAGATAAATCCCATTATTTCCATCAACCTCAACTGCTGTTAGTATTTGACCTGGAAAAGTACCTAACATGAAGCATCCAACTAATTCTAAGATAATTCTTCCACAAGCTTTGAAACCTTGTTTACGAGCTCCCAAACACACATTACCCTTCTAAAAGTTCTTGTTGAAGATTCTAGATTTTGTTCTTGTTGGACATCAATCATAACAGTTGTACATGGATTTTGATTAATTAACTCTTGGGCAAATTCTCTAAGCATTGCATACTACTCCTTGAAACTACTTGTCATTTTATCATTTGCAAATATCTTTGCCCTAAAAGCTTTCATCTTTGAGATTCTAACATCAAATTTTTTCTCCATTTGTTCTTGAAAGATCCTCACAGGACTATCAGGGTTAGTTATAAGTGTTTGTAAAACATGATCTGCTAGAAACCTAGATGTACATGCTTTTAATGTTCTAGACCAAAGACAATGGTGTTCTTCATTTAATGTTCTAACCTTCATCTTCTTTCATTAGTGTATGCAACAAGGAGTGTACAAGGACATGGTTATTTGTGTTTTTTTTCTTGTTCAATGACCTTCTTACCTTTTCCTTTGACTCTTTTTCATTTTTTGAAAAGATTATGCTTCCTAATAGTGTCATTCTCTCTAATGACTGGACCACCTTTGATTGGTGAAAATACATTTTTTCCCATAACATTATCATTGCCATCAAAACTGTCATATTTGGTATTGTCCCTTCACATCTAACTTACCCTTTGGTTATCATTTTTTACAAGAGTTAGTTTTCTCTTAGTTTCAACTGAATGTTTTTTCACTCATCCCTTCACAGTTTCTCTATCAGCAAATTGTTGGCCTAAGTAAAAGAAAAACTTATAGGGACCATGGTTTTTTTCCTTGCTTGTTCTTCTCAATTCCCTAAGTTGTTCTTTCCTCTGAGGATCAATTCCATCATTTAATTCACTGCCAAATGAGTCATAGTCCATAACATCTAGATCTTGTTCAACAACCTCAACAGATAAACTTAAAGGATTTGTTATGTCTGGATTAAAAGTGATATGATTCATACTTACATGAACATCTTCAACTATATGATCATCATCAACAAACCATTCATCATCATTTAGATCATAATCTAAATCCTCTAAATCTTCTACATCACTACCATTTGCATCATTTTCTTTAGTCTTACTTTGTTCACTCTCTTCTTTTGTTCATGCTCCTTATCACCCTCTACTTTTGTGAAAATTCTCATATGAGCAACCCATTCTGTCTCATCTACCCTATCACAATCAACCACATTCTCAAATGTTGCTTCTACATGTAATATTTTATCCCTCCCAATGTTTGCACACTCACCTAATATCTGGTTAAGATCATCAAAGGCATTAATCTCTTTTCTTAATTCTACAGTTCGTCTTTCTAGCCATAATGGTGGGTTGCCCAAGTAACAACACCTAGTCTTGGATTGAAATGACCTTTATCAGCACTAGCAGGATGGTCTTTACTAAAATTTTACATTATATCACCAATGGTTAAGGCCTTAGAGGCTCCCTCTTCCCACTCTTTTGTCAAATTTCTAAAACACGTATGTATTAAATTTCTATCTACATCAGGCTATCAATATATGTAGGAGGCCTTCTTAACTGATTTTCAACTTCTTCTATTAAAACTTCTTAGATGTATCAAACATACTTTCAACCACAATACTTCTATGTATAATGTACAAGAAAATTATCTTAATATCCTTAACATATTTTGCCAACTCTAACACATCAACATCACCACTTAAAGGATACAAGCCATAATCTTAGCTTAATCTTGGTCTCAAGAAATGGTAGTACATTAAATCAGCTACACCATAACCTAGTTTAACCACCATTTCATTAAGGTCATGTATGCAAAATTCATCAATATCAACAACGTCAACATGTGATACTTGTCCACCAACATAAGTTCTGCCAAGTGTTGGTGTAAACCGCCCGCCATGATGGATTTCAAAGGAAAAGACATTTGAGTGATAAGCTGCGAGCAAAAAGAACAAATATTAACAACAATTCTAACTACATTTGAAACGTATGACTAGTTTAAACACCCCCCCCCCCCCCCAAATTTATTTTAAAGAAACACTAAATAAACATATTTCTTACCTTATCTTGTTAGTGGATCATAGTTTGAACCTTCGTTACGAATCTCCCAAACAAAACTATGAGAAAGCATGGTCAATTCGAGGAAGAACTAGTTGAAGGATTGCATGTGTGAGTGTAAAGTGAAGAACCAAGGACGAAGTGTGTAATTTTGGGAGTTATAAGTCAACAGAAATAAAAGTTAGGTGTTATATTCAACTGGAAAGACGAAAGTGCCCCTCACGTGCTAGGCACATGGAGGTTTTAATGGTAGACATCCAACCCTATCCGGTCAAAGGACCGGCCTTTTAGAAATGGACAATTTGATGTAAACCATAAGGGTGTCCGGTGTAATTAATTGCGTTTTGAGACGAAATGTACAATTTGATGTAAATCAAAAGGACTATTTATGTAATTTATTCTAATTAATAATAATCTATATATCTAATAAAAGATTTTTTTTAATTCCATCTTTCTGTTGCTATTTATGACATGTCAAAATTTGGATGTACAAGCCCCACCTAATAGGAGGAAATGAAAGGCTATGGTTTGGCTGGGTTGGCTTTATAAAAGCTTACTTTGAGGTTAATGAATTTTTAGAATAATTGTAGGTTTTAATTTGTTCAATCTTGTCATCCCTTAACTAATATTACACGTCTAAAGTGAACAAATATGTCGACACTTTCTTAAGCGTATCATTTTATTTGAATCCAGAAGAATTCACGACTTTCTAGTTTAAATTCTATTGCGTTGTTTGTTTTATTTGTGATTTTACTTTGTTGTTTGTTTTTGTTGGTGTTTTTTGGTTTGTTTTGCGTTTTTTGTGTTTTTTTGTTTTTGTTTGATGATCTTTTGTTTTTATTTTTGTTGTTGTTTTTTTGATTTGATGTGGTTTTTTTTGTTTTTTTTTTGTTGTTTTTGTTTCTTTTTGTTTGATTGTGTGTGTGTGGACTTGTTTTTGTTTTATGATGATATTTTTTTGGTTTTGTTTTTTTTTTGGTTTTTGATGATTTTTTGTTTTTTGTTGGTTGTTTTTTTTTGCGTTTTCTTTTTTTTTGATTTTGTTTGGTTGATTTTTTTGGTTTTGTTCTTTTTTGTATTTTGATGTAGTTTGTTGGTGTTTTGGATTTTGATTTGTTTTTTTGTTGTGTTTGTTTTTTTCTTTTGATTTTGTTGATTTGATTTATTGTACTTGACTTTTTTTTTGTTTGTGTTTTTTTTTTTTTTGATTTTGTTTGGTTTCTTTTGATTTGTTTTGTTGGTGATGTTTTTGATTGTTCTTTGTTGTTATATTCTTTTTCTTTTTTGTTTTTTGTTTCTGGTTCTATGATTTTTTTGTTGCTTTTTTTTTTTTTTTTTTTGTTGATGTTTGTTTGATTTCTTCTTTGGTATTATTGTTTGTGTTTTTTGTTTGTTTGTTCTTTTTTGTGGGATTTTTTTTGTTTTTTCGCGGTTTTTTTTATTTTTTTTTTGTTGTTTTGTGTTATTTGATGATTTTATTTTTTTGTTTTACTTTTTTGACGCCTATTGATTTTTTTATGTGACATATTTTTTGATTTTTTTTGATGAATCCTTGTTGTTTTTTGTTTGTTTTTTTTGTTTTGATTTTGATTTGTTTTGTTTTTTTTTTTTTGTTTGTTTCTTTGTTTTGTGTTTGTGATGTTTTGATTTTTTGGTGATTTTTTGTGTTTTTTTGTGATTGTTTTTTTTTTGATGTTTTTGATTTTGTTTTCTTATTTTTTTTGATTTTTTATTTTGGGTGGTTTTTGTTGTGTTTTTTGATGGAATGTTGTGTTGTTTTTTTTGTTTTTTGTTGATTTTTGGGGGGGAAAAATGATGTGCTTGTTTTTTTTTTTTGTTGACTTTTGGTTGATTTTTGTTGACTTTTTTTGTATCAGACTGACTTTTTTTTGTTGCTGAATTTTTTTTGTTTTTGTTTTGGTTTCTGTGTTTTGTGTGGTATTTTTTTTTTGGAATGTTTTGTTTTGATTTTTTGTTGTTTTTTTGTTGTTTTGTTTTTTTTTGTTTTTTTTGTTTTTTTTTGATTTTTGTGTTGTTTTTTGTTGTTTCTTTCTTTCTTTTATTTTTTTTTTTTGTGTTTGTTGTTTTGTTGATTTGTTTTTTTTTTGTGTGTGTGTTTCGGTATTTTTTTTTTTTTTTGATTTTTTTTTTTTGATTTGGGATTTTTGTTTTGGTTTTTTTTTTTTTGGACTTTAGTTTTGTTTTTGGAATGTTTTTTTTGTTTGTTTGTGTTTTTCTTGTTTTCTTTTTGTTTTGTTGTGTGTTTTTTTTTTTTTGTTTGTTTGTTCTTTTTTGATTGATTGTGTGATTGTTGTCTTTTGTTTTGGGGGTGTTTGTTGTATATTGTTTTTTTTATTGTTGGATTGTTTTTGCTTGGGATTTTGGTTTGTAGACTGTTGACTATCTTTTGTTGGTTTGTGTTTGTTTTTTGATGTTTGTTTTTTTTTCTTGTGGTGACTTTTTTTTGTGTTTTGTTTTTTTTCACTTGTGGTTTTTTGTGATGTTTGTTGTTGTTGTGATTGATTTGACTTTTTTTTGTTTTTTTGTTTTTTCTGTTTGGTTTTGATGTGTTTTTTTTTTGATTTTTTGATTGTTGTGGATTGTGGGATGAATTTTTTTGATGTTGGTGATGTTTGTTTGTTTTTGATTGTTTATTTTTTGTCTTGGTTGATGTATTGTGTGTGTTTTTGTGGATTTTTTGGTGGATTTTTTGGATTGATTTTTTTTTTTTGTTGTGTGTGTTTTTTTGTTTTGTGTTTTTTTTTTTCATTTTTTTTGTTTTTTTTTGAACTTTTTTTTTTTTTTTTGTTTTTTTTTTTTGTTTTTTTGTGATTTGTTTTTTTTTTGTGTCGCACTTGTTATTTTTGTTTGTGTTTTTTTTTTAGTGTTGATGTTTATGATTTTTGTGTGGATGTGCTTTTGTTTTGTTTTTTTTATTTTTTGATTTTGTCGGTTTGATTGTTTTTTGTTTTTTGTTGTTTGTTTTTGGTTGATTGTTTTTATTTTTTTTTTTGGTTTTTATTGTTTTTTGATGTTGTTTTTTTTTTGTTCTTTTGATTTTGATTTTGTTTTTTTTTGATGATCTTGTTTGTTTTTGTTGACTGACTGTTTTGTTGTGATTTTGATGTTTTTCGGATTTTTTTTTTTTATTTTTGTTTTTGTGTTTGTGATTGGTGTGTTTTTTTGTTGTTGTCTTTTTTGTTTTTTTGTTTTTTTTTTTTGTTTTGTATTTTTGTTTGTTTTTTTGGGTGATGGGATTGTGACTTTTGATTTTTTTTTTGTTTTTTGTTGGTTTTGATTTTGTTTTTTTTTTTTTTTTGAGTTTGTTTGATTGTGTCTTTTTGTTTGGATTGTTTTTATCCTTTTTGTTTTTTTTTTTGATTGATGTGTTTTTGTTTTTTTTTTGTGTTTTCTTTTTTGGGGTGATAGATGGTTTTTGTTGTTTGTTTGATTTTTGTTTTTTTTTTTTTTTTTTTTTTTGTTTATTCTTTTTTGTTGTTTTTTGTTTGTGATGTTGGTTTTTTTTTTGTTTTTTTCTTTTTTTGTTTATTTTGATGTTGTTTTTTTTTTGTGTTTTGTTCTCTGATTTTGTTTCTTTTGTGTCACACATTTGTTTTGTTGTTGTTCTTGTTTTTGTTTTTTTTTGTTTTTCGTTTTTATTTTGTGTGATGGTTTTTGGATGACTTTTTTTTGTTTTTTTTTTTGATTTTTTGATGACTGTTTTGTTTCAGCTTGTGTCTTTGTTGATTTTTTTGGGTTTTGTTTGGTTGTTGTTGTTTTTTGTTTGTGACTTGTGTTTGTTTATGATGACTGATTTGTTGTTTTTGTTTGATTGTTTTTTTTTGTTTGGATTTATGTGGTTTTGGTTGTTATTTTTTGTTTTTTCATGGTTGTTGAATTTTGTTTTTTTTTTTTTTTTTTTTTTTTGATTTTTTTGTTTGTTTGTTTTTTGTGATGTTTTTTGTGGCACTTGGTCTTTTTGTTTTGTCTTGATTGTATTTTGTTGTTTCTTTTTTTGTGTTGTTGTTGTGTTTTTTTTGACTGATTGTTTTTTTGTTTGTTTGATCTTTGTTTTTGTTTTTGTTTATTTGATGATTTCGGATTGATTTTTTGATTTTTGTTTTGTTTGGGTGTTTTTTTATGTCTCTTTTTTTTTTTTTTGTTTGTTGTGTGTGTTTTGTTTTTGTTGGTGGGATTTTTGTTTTGTTTTTTTGTTTTTTTTTCTCTTTTTATTTCTGTCTTGTGTTTATTTTTTTTTTTTTTTGTTTAGGTTTTTTTGTGATTGGTTTTTTTTTGATTTTTGGGTGATATGTTTTTGTGCATTTGCTAGTTTATCTTTGTTGTATTTTTTTGTTTTATTTTGTTTGTGATTGTGATGTTCATTTTTTGTGTTGGTTTGGTTTTTTTTTTGTTTTGTGTTTTTGGTTTGTGCATTGGGTTTGTTTTTTTGTTTTTTTTTTGTTGTTTTTGTGTTGATTTTTTTTTTTTCGTGATTTGTTTTTTTTTTGTTTTTTTTTTTTTTTGATTTTGTTTTGTTTCTCTTGTTTGATTATTGTTTTTTGTGTTGGATTTTTTTTTGTTTTTTATTGTGGGATTTTTTGATTTTTGGTTTTTTTGGTTTGTGTTTTGGGATTTCTTTTGTTTTTTTTTTTTGGATTGTTGTTTTTGATGTCGACTTTTTTGTTCAATTTTTTTTTTTTTTTTTTTATGGTTTTTATTTTTTTTTTTTTTTTTTTTGTTTTGATTTTTGTTGATTTTGTTTTTTTTTGATGTTGTTTGTGTCTTGTTTTGATTTTTGATTGATTTGTTTTTGTTTTGGATTTGTTTTTTTTTTTTTTGTTTTTTCCGCTTTCGTGAGTTTTTTTTGTCTTTTTTTTTTTTTTTTTGATTGTTGATGTGTGAACTCTTTTTTTTTTGTTTTTTGATTTCTTGTTTTGCTTTAGTGATTGTTTTTTTGGTTAGTGGTTGGTTGGATTATTTTCTTGTTTTTTTGTGCTTGTGTGGTTTTTTGTTTTGATCTTTTTGGTCTATTGCTTTTTTTTTGTTTGATTTGTTTGATTGTTGTTTGGATTTTTTTATTTTGTTTTTTGATTGTTGTTTTGAATTTTTTTGTGTTTGATTCTTTTTTTGTTTGTGTTTATTGACTGATGGCCTGTTTTTTGTTTTTTTTGTGATTTGTTTTTGACTTCTTGAGTTTTGTATTGTTTGTTGTGTTTCTTTTTTTTTGTGTTTTTTTTTTTTTTGTTTGGACTTTTTTTTTTGAATGTGTTTGGTTTGTTTGTTTTTCGTTTTTGTTTGATTTTTTGTTTGATCCATCTGTTGACCTTTTTTCTTTTTTCTTGTATGGTTTGTGTGATGTTTTGTTTTTTTTTTTGATTTGGTGTTTTTTTTGATGTTTCTGATTTTTGATTTTTTTTTTTTGTTTTTGTTTTTTTTGTGTTTTTTGTTTATGGAGTTTTTGATTTTTGTGTTTGGTGTTTTTTTTTTTGGCTTTTTTTTTTTTTTTTTTGTTGTTTTTTAGTTGATTGTGTGTTCTGTTGTGTGTTTTGATTTTTTTGTTTTGATTTTTGGTTGATTTTGTGTTTTTTTGTTTTGGAATTTGTTTGTTTGTGATGTTTTTTTTTTGATGTTTTTTTGACTTTTTTTGTTTTTTTTTTTGTTTTGACATTTTTTGTTGTTTTTTGATGTTATTGTTTTGTTGTTTTGTGTTTTGTTTTGTTGTTTTTTGTGTGTTTTTTTTTTTTTTGTTGTTTGTTTTTTTTGACTTTTTTAGATTTTGTTTTTTTTTTCTTTGTTGTTTTGTTTGGTTGTTTTTTTTTGTGTTGGTTTTTGTGACTTGATTGTGATGTGTTTTTTCTTTTTTTTGTTTGTTTTTTTTTTGTTTGTTTTTTTTTTTTGTTTTTGAATGGATTGATTTTTTTTTTTGATTGTTTTTTTAGATGAATGTTTTTTGGGTGATTTGGTGGATTTGTTTTTTTTGATTGATGACTGGTTATTTTAATTTTGTTTTTTTTGTGTTGTTTGAATTTTTATTTTTGTTTTGTTGTTTTTTTGTTTTTCTCATATTGTTGATTTTTTTTTTTGATTTTTTGTTTGTTTTTGTTTTTTTTTAAGCGTGTTTTGTTTTTCTTTTTGTTGTTTGTTTTTATTGTTTTTTGTTGGCTGTTTTGGTTATTGATCTTTGACAATGTTTTTTTTGTGTGTTTTGTTTTGTGATTTTTTGATCTTTTTGATTGTTTGTTTTTTGGGGTGGGGGGGGTTTTTGTTTTGTTTTTTTTGGACTTGTTATTTTAGTTGTTGTTTTTTTTTTTTTTGGCTTGTTGATTGTTGATTTTTTTTTCTTTTGCTTTTGTTTTCTTTTTTTTTTTTGTTTTGGTTTATGTTGTTTTGTTTTTTTGTTTTTGGTTGTTTATAATTTTTTTTTCTTTGTTTTTGTTGTTTTTTTGATTTTTCTTTTTTTGTGATTTTTTGTTTTTGTTTTTTTTTTTGTTTTTGATGTTGTTTTTTTTTTTTGTTTTGTGTGATCTAGTTGTTATGATTATTTTTGATGTTTTGTTTTTTGATGGGTGTGATTTTTTTTTTTATTTTTTTTTTGTTTTGTTTTTTTTTGATGTGTGTTTTTTTGTTTTTTTTTTTTGTATCGTGTTCTTCGCGTCAATTGTTTTGTTTGCTGTTTTGTTGATTTGTTTTTTTTTTTTTTGATTGACTTTCTGTGCTCTGTTGTTTTTTTTTGATTTTTTTTTGATTTTTTTGATTTTGTTTGTTTTTTGAATGTTTTTTGGATTGTTTTTTTTTTTTTCGTTGTTGTCATCTTTGCTGTTGATGTTTATTGTTTTGATTTGTTTTTTTTTTGTGTTTTTTTGTGTGTGTTTTTTTTTTTTTTTTGGTGTTTTTCGTATGTTTTTTTGGTTTGATTTGTTCTGGTTTTTTGATGTTGTTTTGTTGTGTTTTGCTGTTCTTTCTCCATTTCTGTTTTTTTGTGATTTATGTTGTTTGAATTGACTTTTTGATTGATTTTGGTTTTGTTTTGTGTTGACGATTTTTTTTGATTGTTTTTTGGTTTCTGTCATTTTTGTTTTTTGTTTTTTGATTTTTTTTTTTTGATCTTGTGTTCGTGATGTTTTGTGTTGTTTTGTTGATTGTGTTTTTTTTTTTTTATTTTGTTTTTTTTGTTTTTTTTTTTTTTTTGGTTGTTTTTGTTTTGTTTGTTGATTTTTTTTTGTGATTTTTTGACGCTTTTGTTGGATTTGATTTGTTTGATTTGTTGGATGTTTTTTTGTTTTTTTGTCTGAGTTGGTGTTTTTTTGGTTTTCTTTTTTGTTTTCGATGGTGGTTTTTTGTGTTTGTTTTTTTGTGTGGTTTTGTGATGTTTTGATTTGTTTCGCACTGGATTGTTATGATTTGATTTTTTATTTTTTTTTTTTTTGGGTTTATGTGTTTTTGTCATGTGTTTTGTGGTTTTTTTTGTGATTTTGTGAATTTTTTTTTATTTTTGTGTTTTTGTTGTTTTTTTTTTTATTTTTTTTTTGTTGTTTTTTGTTTTTTTTGATTTGTTGATTTTTTTTTTTTTGGATGGTTTTTTGTTTTTTGTTTTTTGTGTTTTTTGGTTTTTCTTGATCATTTTTTTTTTTTGTTTTTTCCTTTGATTATTTTGTTTTTTTTTTTTTTTTTTATGGACTTTGTTATTTGTTGTTCTTTTGTTGTATGTTGTTTTTTTTGAATTTTTTTGTGTTATTTTTTTTGATTTTGTTTTTTTTTTTTCTTTGTTTGTTTGCTCCTTTGACTTGTTTTATATTGACTTTTTGGTTTGATTTGTTTTTGGTTTTTTGTGTTTTTTTACTTTTGTTGATTTTTTGTGTTTTTTTTTGGTTGTTTGTTGTTGTGATTTGTGTTGTTTTTTTTTTTGGTTGATTTGTTGATTTTGGTTGATTGTTTTGTTTTTCTATTTTTGTTGTTTGATTTTTGTTGTTTTTTCTTTTTTTTGTTTTTTTTTTTTTTTGTGTTGTTTTTTTTTTTTTAATTTTGTTTTTTTTTGTTTTTTTGTTTGGGTGTTGTTTTTTTTTTTTGATGTGTTTTTTTTTGTGTTGTGTGTTTTGTTTGTTTTTGGATTTTGTTTTTGACTGTTGTTTTATTTTTTTTTGGATTTATTGGTTTTTTTCTTTTGTTTTTTTGTTTTTTTTTTTTGATTCTATTCAAGGATATGATTGTTTTGGTCAGACCGCTTAGAAATGTATGGTGAAATTAAATGCATTAAGAGTGCGTCATATTAAGAATTGAGTAGAGGCAGGATGAGAGTGTATATAGCTGTGTTTGGTAAAGCCGCAAAAACGCAAATGCTAGAAAGTGTGGTCATAGTTGTATAATATTCAGAGCTGTTTTGAATACCTGCTTACGCTGAGGCTATGCGGATAGATAGCTGCTAAGAATGTAAGTGTTTTTGGGACTTAGTATGTCGTGAAAGTTTGAAATACTAGACTCTATGTAATATTAAGGCAAATTGAGTAGTAAGAAGTATTTATATGTCTTGAGTAATTGAGTAAATAAGTATGAATGCTGTCTAATAGAGTAGCTGAATCAGTCGCTATAGTGTTACTGTTACGGAGTTGAGTATGTTGTTGAAACTTGTTTTTTGTTTTTTTTTTTTTTTCTTGTTGTTGTATTTGTGGGATTTGTGTGTTGATTCTT
This sequence comes from Tanacetum coccineum, assembly GCA_026074375.1. Classification (NCBI taxonomy): domain Eukaryota; kingdom Viridiplantae; phylum Streptophyta; class Magnoliopsida; order Asterales; family Asteraceae; genus Tanacetum; species Tanacetum coccineum. Next base: position 13,222 of record BQNB010029098.1, read on the forward strand.
TTTTATGAGTGATTTTTTTGACTTTTTTTTTTGTGATTGGATTGACAGGTTCGGACTAAATTCTTGAAACACGCCCCTATTTTAACTTAAGAGTTAAGTACATTTTTGGTTCTTGTGGTTTGGTGCATTTTCTCACTTTTTGTTCAAAAATAAAAAAAGTTTGGTTTTGGTCCTTGTGGTTTGGTGCATTTTCTCACTTTTTGTCCAAAAATAAAAAAAGAAAAAAATTTGGTTTTGGTTCCAAAAACACATAGTTTCGTTCCACTTTCTGCTCCAAATGACATAGTTTTCGTTACACTGTTGGTCCAAAAGACCATAGTTCGTTTCACTTTTAGTCCAAAAAATTCTTGTGCAAATTAACGGGGATTGGACTAAAAAAGTGGATCGAAACTATGTTTTTGGACCAAAACCAATCATTTTTTGAATTTTGGACCAAAGTGAAATCGCACCAAACCACGAGGACCAAAAATGTACTTAACTCTTAACTTAATTATTAAAGTTTTATCTGCTGATCGTATGTTTTCTTCCCGCATTATTGAGCAAAGCTATCACCAATAAAATTATCAGGTAGTACGTTGTAACACGTTTCTTATGGTTAGTGTTGCAACAAACATTTAAGAGCGGAAGCGATAGCGGTAAGCATTTTAGATAAAAAGTTTTTTTGGCAACACATCAACAAGCATTTGAATATTGTTTAACCGCTTGAATCTCAAATGCTTATTGAATAAGCATTTCAGAATTGCTCCAAGCAGTTTGTCATACAATTACGTTTATATCCTCAAATATAAAATTTATAATTTCTTTAATTAGGTTATGTGCCCTTTTTCGTAATTTTACACTTTTTAATTACAAGCTACGTTACCAAACACCTTTTTTAAACAAACAACTACTCTTATTTTACTGCTCCTTCTACTCCTAATGACTTTAACTGCAGACTGCAAGGTGTCACCAAATGCATAACCATATATAGAATTCAGTGGTTCTAAATGGCACGCTATGGTGCCGCTAAGTGCTTGTTAAAGATGTGAGGCGTGACCTCCATGCTACGCAATAGACCAAGGCGTAGGCTTAAGGCGTGACGTAAGATGAGAAGTGGAAAATGTGATGAGTCGTGATGCGTGGAGGCTTTTTTTGAATTCAATTTCAATAAAAATATTTTTTTTATAGAAATGAAAAAAGATTACATGCAAAGATAGTTTATTGACTTTATTCCTTATGTATGACACTTTTTGTAAACTCAATATTTTTGAAATATGATATAAATACATAAATTTATAAATATTTTTATATTTTGTGCCGATTTTTGTCACGCCTTAAAAAATGCCATGACTCGCCATGGCTCTTAAAGCGTGAGGCTTTTGTTGATGCCGTCTCGCTAGACTCAAGCTATTTTAACTTGTATAGAAACTACAAGTGTCTCTACGGTACAATTTTTTTTTCACATATCTATATATGTATGATCTTTTGTGATTTATGTTTGATTCTCTATTAATTTTGCAAGTTTATAAGTATATTTTTTAGAAGTTAGACAAATTTTCTTACTTAGCTATTTCTTCTTAACTTAACATTTAATATTTAATATAGTATTTTAAATATGCGACTTGCGAATTTTGCGGGTCTAAGTGTAGTAAATACTACATTTTGAATGCATCAGATGTGTATAAATTTAATCGTTCAGTCATACTTTCAAATGTGCCAACACAAATACAAGACATGGGTTCAACACAAATACCTTCAGTCGAAGCA
>BQNB010029098.1:16474-56047 GCA_026074375.1 Tanacetum coccineum
AATTAAGATTTTAAAAAGTACAATTTTGTTTAAAAAAAGTTGTAAAAAAAATTAATTTTTTTACGAATAATAATGTAAAAAATATATTTTTTAAATTTAAAAAGTACAAAAAAATGTAAATTTGTTTACAAAATTAAATTCTAAAAAAGTACGATTTTTTTTAATTTTGTAAAAGAAATTACTTTTTTCGAAATAATGAAAAAAAAATATTTAAAAAGTTAAAAAAAAAATTCCTAAAAAAGTAACCGGTTTTACAAGTAGCCGGTAATAAATGTACCATATTGACACGAAATGTAAAGTTCATGTACCATATGGATAATAAATTTAGTACACGTACCATATGGGTATATTTGAAAAAGTACGTGGCTATTTAAAGCCAAAAACCCTACAAAGAACTCGAAAAACAAAGCTATAACGAAGAAGTTATGATTTTTGAAAGATTACGATAAAAAGTGTTTTTATAAAAGTATTTATATAAAAACTACTACTATTCGAACTTGATAAAATATAAGGATATTTCTCTGTGATAGTACATCTTATGAGGAATCCAAATATGTAAAGAATACGGAAAACGAGATTATAACGAAGGAGTTATACATTTTATAAATTTACTATAAAAAGTGTTTTTATAAAAGTAGTTTTATAAAAACTGCATCTATTTTGAAACTGATAAAAATATAAGAATATTTTTTTGTGATAGTACATCTTATGAAGAATCCAAATATGTAAAGAACACGAAAAACGAGATTATAACGAAGGAGATATGATATATACAAGGTTACAATAATTAATATGTAAAAAGTGCTTTTATAAAAACTCTTTTATAAAAACTGCTATTGTTTCACAACAGTATAAATTCTGTAAACATATTTATATGTTAGATTATTTAATTACGATTCCGTACATATAGAGAACACGTAAAACGGAGCTAAAATGATAAAGTTATAAATTCCTTAAATTTTCAAAAAGTATATTAAACCTTTTAACTTTATATAAAAGCTTAAATGTATATAAAAACTGCAGAAACTGAAAACAGTAATTTTGAGGACCTTCGAGTCCGATTCGGCCAAAGTATAAAACTATAAAGTTGTTCGAAACGACATTTTACTTAGACCTTTTGATTTTCGTAATTTTTTGATGTATAGATATTTAATTAGAAATTATAAAGACATGTATATTTTCATAAATATTGTTTTATGAAACAATTAAACTATTTATATAACATCATTATATAAATAACAAAAATATTCAATCAAGTATTTTTAACAAATAATCAATAGTTGTACAAGGATGATATTTTTACAAACACAAATACATGAACACTTATCTTACAAGTACAATTTAAATGTTGTTTCGAATTATAAATTAAACAAAGACATTTAGATGGTCATGCAACTCTATAAAAATATATTGATGTATTTATATTAAATACATGACACTCATACGACTTATACTTAATTATGTTGCATTCGGATTTGCCGAGACGCATTACACTATTTGATTTAGATAATCAATTCATTCACCGGAGGTGAGTTCATAGCCATATTTTACACGATTACAATGATTTACAACTATTGGGGTGAGAAACATGCATTGTTTTACATTTGGACGCAAGTACACTTTTAAACAAATTACGAGTTTGCCTAAGTAGCGATAACTCACTATGCCCATGAATCATGAACTGTTAATTACTTGGTGTAAGCGTGAGTGTTATAAATAGATCTATTTGGGATTGACATCCCCGTTCGGATGAGTAGCGCTCACTAGGTTCGACGGATTGAACCAACGGACGTATACCATGTCAGATTTGGGATGTTGCAGGTTGAACATCTACACGGGGACATTGTTGGCATTAATTTGCAATTCATACATGTCGTAGCTTTAGTGTATGAGCTTAGGGAATCGTAATTACATTTTTGTGATATTGTATGTGTTACAATAGTCATGCACTTTGAAATCTTGCGGTCATACTTTATACATTGTTTAAACCTGTGAATTCACCAACTTTATGTTGACGTTTTAAAGCATGTTTTTCTCAGATCAATAAGGTAAGAAACAAGGATACATTGGTGGTCATCATTTTGTAGTCACATTATTATAAAGATTTAAGTGCATTACATTTTAGAGTATTTGTTATGTATTAAAATCTTTACATTTGCAAGGATGAACAAATTAAGCTTCGGGCTTTTGTAACAAACAAGTTTATTAAATCCAATGTATCATTTTTAGACGACTTATATAGGGGTCGTTCTCATATCTTGTGTTATTGATCTATGATGTAACACTCTCAGACCCTTATTCCACTGCGACCCTATTTGGGGGTGTTACATTTCTTCTCTTAAATCAAATGGTATTGATCTCTGTGCGCTCATTCGTAAATAGGTTGGTAATAGAGAAGATACGCTCTTTTGGGAAGATCATTGGAAAGGGGAGAAAGATTTGAGAAGTCACTTTTCGAGACTACACGCTTTGGAAACTTGCAAGCATATTATAGTGGCTGCTAAATTGAGACATGATTCTTTAGCCTCTTCTTATCGTCGTCCTCCAAAGGGAGGAGCTGAAGAGACTCAGTTTGGCCTCTTTAATTCGTGCCTTGCTGATTTGATTCTTCCACGAATGTTAGATCATTGGTTCTGGAATCTTGAGGGTTCGGGCAAATTTTCGGTTAAATCTACTCGTATCCTTATCAATGATTCCTTTTATTCTATTGGGGATGTCCCGACTAGATGGTTTAAGCTTGTTCCGATAAAGATAAATATTTTTGCTTGGAGAGTTTTCTTGGATAAGTTACCTACTCGGCTGAACCTTTCTCTTAGAGGTGTTGACAGTCCCTCTATTCTATGTCCGATTTGTAATGTTGCATCTGAATCTTCTTTTCATCTTTTTTTCACGTGCCCCCTTGCTCGCCTCTTGAGATGTAAGGTGTTACGTTGGTGGGAGATTGATGAGCATGATTATTGTTCATATGATGAGTGGCTTCTTTGGTTTAAAAGTATCCGTATGTCTTCGAGGTTGAAAGGAGTGTTCGAAGGTGTTCGCTATGTGATGTGGTGAGCTATTTGGAGATTTAGAAACCGTCTTGTGTTCAAAATCACATGTGATTTGTGTTTAATTCACATGTGATTTGTACTGGGTTTTATTTAATAGTTAAATTTATCTTATTTTAATTGACTCTATAGTAATTACAAAAAGTTGATCCAAAGATGTATTCAATGGAACAAATATGTTATTATGTCTATTTTAGTTTTTTTATTTATTCATATAGGTAATATATAATAACATAGAAAATAAGAAACTCTTTTTCAGATTTGTTTTATGTATAAATCACATGTGATTTACACAAATATGATTTATACAAATCACATGTGATTTGCCTGTGATTTATACTTGATTTGATAACATATGTGTTACAAATCACATGTTTTGTTTTCGGTATATTTTATCAAAATGTTGAGTATGCTCCTGTGTCTTACATTCAAACATAATACAAATACCATAGTTAAGCATTTCGTAAAAAGTTTTGTATTCAAGAAAATGACAATTTCATAAACTTAATAAGCAATTCGTATATAATATTGCAGAAATTTTAAAGAAAATGAAAAACAAATTCAAAATAAAAGGTTTTAAAGCGTCCATCAATGTCATATTTTTCTTTGCCTTTCGATTAGCGGACATTTTTTTATGTGTCTTAGTCTTCTTTCCACAATGTCCACACTTATTTTTTGGCTACACCCTTACTTGAAGTGCTTTATCTTTTTCATTCATTTTATGTTGTCATTTCTCTCCATCTTTGTTTCAATCGCCCAAGGGATTTTTAAGAATAGTTTCTTCCATTCATTTTAGGTGCCTGTACATGGAACATATGTGAGTCCACATGGATCACATGTGATTCACACACGAATCGCATGTGATTCTGATAAAAGAATCTCACAACAAATTAATAGTTCATACTTTCAAGTAACAAACCTAATAGTCTACCATTGTCATTTCTAGATCAAAACTGAATCACAAGTGATTCGGTTTATAACAACAAAGAAAAAATCACACTTGATTAACATTTTCCCATAACAAAACACAACAAAACATAATCACGTGTGATTTACTTCTTTCTAGATCAAAACAGAATCACATGTGATTTAATTTATAACAACAAAGAGTAAATCACACATGATTTACATTTTTCTATATTAAAACATATAAAAACATAATCACACGTGGTTTATTCCTTTCAAGATCAAGATTCAATCAAATTTGATTCAGTTTACAACAACAAATAGCAAATAACACGTGATTTACATTTTTCACAATAAAACACTACAACAACATAATCACGTGTGATTTATTACTTTCTACATCAAAATACAATCAATTTTGATTCAGTTTACAACAACAAAGAGCATACCACACGTGATTTACGTTGTCTAATAGCAAAACACTACAACAACATAATCACTAGTGATTTTACCTCCAATTTTTTTACAACAACTTCTGGATCTGCAACATTTGGCAAATCATCTTCTAGATCTTCTAGATTTGGTAATTCAACATAATCAAGTGTGATTTACTTCTTTTTAGATCAAAACATAATCACATGTGATTCAGTTTATAATAGCAAAAAGTAAATCATATGTTATTTTACATTTCTCCATAAAAAACACGTGATTTACCTGTAATTACTTTTACATCATCTTGTAGATCGAAATTTGTGGTTCATCATCATATGGTTCAATAACCTCTATTTCTTTCAATTTTTATTCAATAACTGATTTCGATCATTTTTAGATGAACAATGAACGGCGAAACAATTGTGGACGACGGATCGACGACGGTACGATGGCGGATCCACGGCGGATGAACGTCAGATCGACGGTGATATGGTGAATCGACGGTGATATGATGGATCGACGGTGATATGGTGATATTTGGATTTTCCGGTGATCGATTGTGATATCTGTGATTTTTCCGGCGGGTTGGTGTGTGTTTTTGCGTTTTTCCGGTGTTGGTGGTGTGTGTGTGTGTGTTTAATGAGAGAGAAAGTGGGATAAGAAATGAGGGGTAGATATATATTTTAGGGGTTATATATGGTTGTGGGTTTTGATCACAGCCATTGAATCATAATGAAATTGATGAACAAGATCATCTTTTTTGTTCTTAAGTGAATGCATGGTCTATAAATATCCCACCTCTTTAAGTAGTTTAGAACTATACCAACACCAGGCCATTAACAAGCCTATTCTCTTCTACAAAAAGATCATAAACTTTTAAGTTATAGCATCGTATCCACATGAGGAAACTTTTTTCTTTTTGGCTAACTATGGTTTCTGATCTTTTAGGCGACTAATTCACGGGGTTTGAACCAACCGCCACATGAGAAAACTTGAACCAACTGAACATGGATTTGTGATCAAATCAAGCTTCACAAGTCCCTAATGTTTCATAGATAAGAAGGTGCATTCCTCCGAACATGATTTAAGTTCATAAGCCTAGCTCAGGATAATTAAGTTCTATCGAGAGCTGGCTCGAGAATAAAATCCCTAATGACTTGCTGTTAAAATCAGATACAACAGCAGATTTCACAACATAGCATTGATTTAGTCTAAAGTAATTATAATGTTGTGAATAAATAATGGAAAAAGCTTTCTAGCAAGTTGCACCATTACAATTCATTCTTAATCAGAACATACAAACAGTTTGTGCAGCATTCCTAACCCAAAAAAGAACATAACTGCTAGGTTCAACTTCTAGACAAAACAGAAACATATCAACAAATGACAAAAGCTTGAACTACACTTTTTTCCTCTACTTAATCCAATAATCCAAACATACTTCCAGCATTTTTTACCCACTTCCCACAACTCTCCGGCTTCAAGTGCAACCAAAGTTTCCTGTAATCGGCACTTTGACCAAACAACAAAAGTGCAGTGTCGTATATTGGTTCTTCTGCTCCCCATCCCATTTTATCCAACTTTTCAATGCAAGCACCCATATCATCTTCTTTACTTTTCTCCATCATCATTCTCGTTAATTTAGAAACATCTTCTTCAAGTGTCTCCAACTTTTTAAAGCAAGCACCAACATCATCTTCTTTGTTCTTCTCCATCATCATTCTCGTTATTTTAAACACATCGTCTTCAAGTGTCCCCAACTTCTTAAAGCCCACAAAATCTTCTTTATTTTTCTCCACCGTCGTTCTCGTCACTTTAGAAATATCTTTTTCAAGTGTCTCCAACTTCCTAAAGCAAGCACCAACATCATCTTCTTTATTTTTCTCAATCATCATTCTCGCCATTTTAGAAACATCTTCTTCAAGTCTCTCCAACTTTTTAAAGCAAGCAACAACGTCATCTTGTTTATGTTTCTCCATCATCATTTTCGTCATTTTAGAAACATCTTCTACAACTTTTGAAATGTTATCATTCTAGAATGATGTTTTTTGGTTTTTTTGCTTGATTTAAGAATAGAAAGAACTTTTTGTGCTGTAGCCTAGGGTTCTTGTTGCATTCTGGCTATTATCAAACATCGTCATTAGTATCATACTCGGGTGTTCTCGTTACTTGATTGATGCTTTGTTTTTCTGCTTTGAGTTTCAGAACACTTTTGTGTTGAAGTCATAGACTCTTGTGCATGACTAACATCAACATGATCCTCACATGGAATTGGGGGTGTATATCTTTCAACTAAAGGGATATCAATACAAGGTAATGGCTCTGGATTAACAATGATATCACGTTTGCTATGAATCAGATTCAAGTCATTAATTAAAAGAACCCTGCACAAAATAACTGGATATCACTATGCGAACGACGGAGGCAAAAAAGTGCATACAACACCAAATGCATCTCATATTGTGCAAATATTAGTTGTTGGTTCAAAATATCATTAGCTAAACCGGTCCATAAATAAGTACTTATAATAAGTTGCTTAAAAAATAAGTACTTTTAGAAACAATGTTTGGATTTGCTTATTTTGTAAATGATGCAATGATGCTAAAAATATATATGATATTTTAATTAAAAAAGAAAGTCAATCATATGCATTTATTAGAGATTTTATGTTGAATATAATAGTAAAAACACATATTATCTTAATTGCTTATGAAAATTTGTTTTTCTCATTAAAAAAAAGTAGAAATCGCTATGTGAATGATCACGGCACAATAGTGCACACAAAACCAAAATTTTATCTCATAGGAGTATATGTAAGCAACTAAGCAAGTAAAAAAATATGCTGGGTAAGAATTTCATTAGCTATACAGGTTAATACTTTAACCACCGCCAGATGACGTAGTGGTACGGCACCTAAACTCCCAACACGAGGTCTAGGGTCAAACCTCATTTGGTACACATGACGGCCAAAACACCCTCTTATAATATTTAAATAATTAAAAAGAAGATATAAAAAAATATAAGATGTAGTACCTGGTATCACCATAAGTAGAAAAGTTAGTGAAATGAAACTTGGTCGATTGAATAATGGAACCTTTCTGCAGCTTGTTTGATATAAAAATGTCACCAGCAATGCATCCAAAGTGGCTAGAAGAACCATCAGATAACACAACCTTTCTGTAATATTGATTCTCCTTTTTAGTACTTATCCGAATCCGACCACTTAAGATATTAGTCACTTGAACCACCGGTTTCACATCAGTTGAGCTACATTTATCTCTCATTATCTTGGTTATTGCTCCCAGAGTAAGATTAACACCCATTATTGTATTCATGCTATTTTGAGTTAGAGAATGAGAAGAGCACTTTTGTGTTGAAGCCGGCGGCTTTTGTTTTAATGTTGGGGGTTCTTCTACATGACGACTATCATCAATATCTTCATTTAGATCAGAATCAACATGATCCTCGTCTGGAATTGTGTGTGTAGATCTTTCAACTACACGGGTCTCATTACGAAGGAGAAGTTCTAATTCAGTCTCACATTTGCTATGAATCACATTCAGCCCCACAATTACAATATAACTGCACAAAATAAGTTCAAGATAAGCAGACATAACTATGAGAGTGACCAAGGCACAAATGTGCACACAACACCAAAATTTAACTCATACTACAAGTATATCTAACCAAGTTAAAAGAAGAAGGTTACTAGTTAGTAGTTAAACAGGTAACCGGTATTTCCTTGGTCATTTCAGGACTTTTCGTTGGCTCATATTACCCAACGAGGCTTGGTTTAAACCCTCTTACCGGTTACCGCTATTTGAAATGGTATTAATCTTTACACACAAATAACCCTCCCTCAGTACTACTTACTCATATTCGACACTTGTGATAAAATGAACATGTTTAAAAGGGTATAAATGAAATTATATCTCTTTTCCTTTCATTTCATTTCAACTTGAGAGCATGAAATAAAAAATCAACTTTCTATCCACACCTAAAAAAACTCGGAACTCAGAGTAAGAAGATATATAAAGCCGTACCTGTTCTCATCAGTAATGACATATTTGGTCAAACGAACAATGGAACCTTTGTGCAAATCATTCGATATAAAAACATCAGCAGCAATAAAACCAATATGCTCCGTAACAAAACCATCAGATAACACAACCAAGTACCATTCCTTGTCATCGCCAGTGCAAAATGGATCACTTGAGATATCAGTCACTTGAACCACCGGTTTTAGATCATTTGAGCTACATTTATCTATCAATATCTTCGTTATTGCTCCTTCACTGAGATTTACACCCATGGTTTTGTTCCTATCAATTTGGCAGTATTTAAAACAGGCCCAAAAAAAGAATGAAATTAAAAAGTAAGGGAAATGAAAAGAGATGGTGCCAACATGTTACTTCTAGCTACCTATCAATTTGGCGGTATTTAACTTTTTATGAAATATAAGCCGAAATAAAATAAGCTCATAAGCCCACATATAAGCTGAAACAAACACCCCCTAAGAAGATATATAAACCCGTACCTATTCTTATTGGTAATTACATATTTTGTCAATCGAACAATGGAAACTTTGTGCAAATTATTTGATATAAAAATATCAGCAGCAATAAATTTACAAAACTTTGGAAGATGGAATACAAACAGATTTACAAAACTTTCTTTTCAGATCATCAACAGAATGTGCATGTGTTTACATTTACTCACCCTTCAGAAGCGTCGACAGGTTCATTAAAGAGTTGAAGAAACTCAGCAAGGTTCTCCTGAATTAGTCCTAAAAGCTGAGGATTATGCGTTCCCACCTCCTGCAGCACAGGCTGTAACCAACAAAGCTGCTTTTAGACCGTGTTATAAACAAGGCCACAAAAGACAGAAATGCATAATTGAGTTTAAAGATTAAGAAATCCGTAAAACCAACATGTTTTCTCTTTGAAAATAAAGATCCGTTAATTTATTACTACTATAATGCAAAGTATTACCCAAACTTAAGCTTGAGCATTAAAAGACATAAATCAGGAAGTTTTATTACTTGAATCTACCGAAAAATGAATACCACCTTGTGGTTATTTCTAAGAAAGTCAAGAGATCCAAAATTCCCTCCTGAAGGTATTTCCTGCATAACATCCAACAAATTCATCATCCAACAATGTCAGCCTATTCACCTAAATATGTTGTCTTCAAATGGACAGAATGAGTCGAATACAAAAATTATAGTTTTAAAAGAAGAGAGTCAAACGGGGCATACTAGAAACAGGAGCGGGCAGGGTGGGCACGTGCTTTTTTAAAATAGTTGGCTATTTTTGTAATTTGCCCCCCTAACGAGCCAATTTATAGTGTAGTTTCTAAGAATTACAGAGTACCAAAGTTTTCCCCCTAGACCAGAACTTTCCCTGGGCATAATGTTTGAAAGTTACTTGGGTATTTGTTTCGGCTTGGCTTATTTAGTTTTGGGCTTACGCTTCATAAGCTCACTTTGTGTGGCTTATTTTGAAACCTTTCGGCTTATCTCTACTACTTATTAGGCATGCATACGAATTCCTTTAACATAGAATGCTTAGCCTTCAAATATTTTCGCTAGGGGGCACGTGCCCACCGTGCCCCCCTCGTGTCTCCGCCACTTATTGATTGCCTATAATACCCCTTAAACTTAAGTGCTTAAATGATAAGTTTTACTATTTAACCAATCTCTACTAGTTCGATTTTTTTAAATGGCAAGTTTTATATATTGGTCAATCTCTTAAAGGGTTGCAACAAAACACAAGTTCGCAAGTATAATTATTTGCCGCTATACACCATCTTGCATTCTTGCCACCAATAGAAAACTCAACTCAATGATTAATTATAATACTTAAGATATCAAAAGAAATATAACTAAGAAACATACAGCAGAAAGCAAGTAATCGATTGCTCGCTCTGGATTGTTGTAAGCAGCTTGAACAGCCTTGTCCCAAATGCCACAACCCATTTGGTTTTCTTCAATTTTTGGGGGGTTTTTAGGACATGAAATTCAAAAGTGAAGCCACTGCTAAAAAAAATAGATAGGGAAGTTTAATCAAGTTTACTATATATTACCTTTGTTTGAAATTATTATTACAAACTTTAAAGAAAAGTTTAATTAATTAGCTAAGGGTAAAACTGTCATTCTGTCAAAAAGTAAGAAATAGAAAGTAGTTATAAATGCACTTTTCTTAAACTGTGTGTTTTTTTGTCAGAGTACAATAATTTTGGGACGGAGTGAGTATGTTTCTATTCTTCTTTTTCATAACTAAGATAGATTTTAGTTTTGGAAAATGAACGAGATGCTTAAAAGTGTGATTAAATCAACATGACAATAGTTTATTGATTCGTGAAAGAATAGGTCTTTTTATTGTCACAAACAGAATGTTGCCACACGAAATTAGATACATACATTTAGGCATACGACTTAGGAATATCAATCAGTGCTCCTAGCGGCAGAGCAAGGAAATGTGATTAAAAGAGGCTTCTCGAAATAAAAGGGTTTTTAGCGTAACTTAAACAAACCGGGTTGCACTGTGGTTAACTATGTTTTGCGGTTTTCTTTGTAATCCTTTAACGCTCCTCCTTAGAGCCTTTATGTTCTTTATAAAAGTATCAATCTTTCAAAAAAAAAAAACTTAAACAAACCGGGTCGGGTTTGATAGATGCGCTACTTGAACAAATCGGGTCGAGTTTATCTTATAATAAATTGATTTATGCTTTACATTCATGCGTTAAACACAAGAACTTACTATAAACTAAATAAACGAAATGTCGTGCGTTTGTTTTATGGGTTTGGGATGGGTTCTGAATCTGAAAAGAAAAAACAATTGTTTGGTTGGAGGGTGTAGAATTCTACTTATTCCTTGTTGGCGATACAAAGAGAAAAAAATATACCCGGAACATAATCTTAACCGCATAAATTGACATTGAAATTAATCTAGACCACTTAAACTCATGCTACATTTCAGGCTTTTCAGTTCACAAGATATACATTTGGATTATAGCACGTTTTTTTATCAAGCATGTGAAGATAAGTACCACAAAGTACCACAATCTGATAATGACATATCCTCATGCAACAAACTTCCATATTATTTTGTACTTTCAAGTTGAAGTTGGCGCCCAGTTATGCCAATATAAAACAAGCCTGAAATTCACACTACACATCACCTTCAACCCTTCTTCCAGGCACTTCAAGTTCACTACAAGAAACATGGCAAACAATCACTTCCAGGCACTACCTTTGGCGAACAACAATGAAGTGGCAAAACAAAGGAAACGTGAAGACAACTTAAGAACCTGGAAATGGAATGAAGTGATTGATGTAGATGCTCTTCCAGATAAAGTTGAAATCAAGACTGAGGAAACAACAGTTGAACCACAGGTTGTTGCATCTGAGAATATCAATGTTATAAACTTGACACTTCAAGAATCAGTAAGTAAAACAAAATACTTATTTCTTTCTGATCCTATTTTTTTTCTTAGTGACCATATACAACTTACATCACTCATACTCTTACTTTTTCCATGAAGCAAAAAACTGATAATGATGAGATCCGTATGGCAAACCTTTTTAAACGAAGGAAGAAAGACCAAATCAAAATAACAGGAAGAACAAGGTTGTGCCGTTTATTTGATGAAGATTCAAGTGACCAAGAAGAATTCTATGATGAAGAATCAAGTGACCTAGAAGAATACCTTGGATTGTTTGATGAAAGTGACCAAGAAGAAGACCTTGGTGAAGATGATAGTGACCAAGATGACAGTGATGATGGGTGGGTTTAGTTCTAGATAGCATCATAAGCATGGCTAGGCTACTATCTTAGTAGTCTTTAGTTTTTTATTTTCGTCATGTACACATACTGCTTTTGTAGTATGTTTTTCCTTTGTGTCTCTTATTAGGTGTTCTTCAATAAAGTGTAATAAACAAATCAATGCCATTGCCTTTTATTACGTAAATGATGTTCTTTTCATAAGTATTATAGTTTGTTCAAAGTTCATTTCTCTTTGTGTTCCTGTTTGCAAAAGATAATCAAGAGCTTTCATTTGTGTTTGTGTTCGTGTTTGCCAAGATAATCATGACCCTTCTGATGTTTGCAAATGATAATAATTGAGATAATCATTTGTGTTTGTGTAACAACAATCCTGTTTACTTTTAACATGTCTATATTAGTTAGAAAATGCCACAAAGTATGTACCATAGTAGCATCTCATGTGAACGCATGACCCTTTTTTCTTTTGTTCTATATACATTATAAGATGATCCATAAAATATTATAGAAGATGACGTTGATAACATGGAGGAGTTACAAAAATTGACATTCTTCAAGTTGAAAAAGGATATGAACGTTCTTCAAGTTGAAAAAGGATATGAACATTGACCATCAGGTTTTTCAGTTGACAATTTTGCCTTTGGATTATACTAGCAAATGTTATCCTTTCTACACAAACATGTGAAGATAAATACCACAAGATCAGATACGTTATAGAAATTTGAAAGTGGTGACATATCATTCATACAACATAATTGAGTATTTTTTTAGCGTACTTTTAAATTCCGGAGATTGGCGCCTTCTTTACCACAACTCGGATAAAGTAGAATTAAAGTAGAATCTGAATGGTGAAACTACTAACTTACAATATAAACTCGGAACATCAAAATTTAAGTATTTTTGCGCCATTTGTGTAGCAAAAAAAGCAACGTATAATACGTAAGCCCCAGCATGTATGTTGAATTATGTCAACAAATTAAAATATAAGCAAGTTTATAAACTTAAAAGAAGTTAATTTAAAATTTTATATTTGAATATAGTCATTGCAGATATACCAAGAATTTAGGTTTTGTTATACAAGATAAGTATACACTTTTGAAGTGCAAAAACAAAAAACTCAAATGATCAGGTTAATATTAATATATATATATATATATACTTCTGATACTTCTTTTACTTTACCTATTTGATTGAGGTTGTATGTTCACTTTTGTTAAAAAAACGTTTGTAGTCATAATATATACTTAATGCCAATAATGTTTTCACTATTTGATCTCTATTCGATTGCAGCTATTGAATGTTGGAATGAAAAGATCAGTTCATCATTCATACATATAAACTCTCATATAATAATAGATCCTCTTATGAAAGGTTAGTTTTTTATTGATTATTTAATATTGTCTCATGCATGCCTATCATTGTTATAATTGTGAAACATATTTGTTCCTTTTATATGATTTACACTATAGTCTTTTGTTCAAAGACAAGCCTTATTAAGCAATGAGTGACTACTCCATCCACTCAGTGTACTACTAAGATGATACCATATTAGTGAAAGCCTTTTTTGGGTTAGTCACCACTCTATGCACCATATACCATGTAGTGTAATTTTAGCATAAAAATAGTTTTGTTTTATTTATACTGTCTTTTCATACTTTACTGCTAAAGTAACTTCATATAGAATAGCCAACCAAAACATTAGTCATTAATTTTATAATTTTCAACCCATAGTTGAAATGCATTTTGATTAAACTGACTACACTTGCTTACTTTCAGTTTGTAATGATATTGACCCATTTTGATAAAACTAAAAATGACCCCTTATTGGAAACAGCATTAAATCAAGCATATCCCCTTAACGCCAATCCAGTCCCCTTTATACAGTTAACATCCAAACATCAGTTTAAAGAATTATATATATCCAAACAGCCCCATAAAGCATATATGTTCCATATGCATTAAACTTCTGACCCATTTTTATAAAAGATTGTGAAGTGACCCATTTTGTATAAAATTTGATAAAACTGTGTGAAGTGAACCATTTTTTTTAAACTGTGTGAAGTGACCCATTATGACCCATTTTTAAGTAACCATTACCAGTAAAGCATATGTTGCTTACTTTCAATGTGTAGTCATATTTTCTCCATTTTGACCCATTTTGATTCAACTGACCACTTTTATAAAAACTGACCCATTTTCCAAAAAAATGACCCATTTTTAATAAATGCTTATATCCAAACATTACCCTACCTACAATTAGCCCTCCAAACTGTTGCAATCCAAACAGCCCCTTAAAACCAAAAATGTTGTCATGAGTCAAATTTTTCAAGAACTACATTGTATGCCACTGTATAATAGATTCCTTTATATACTTTATTTGATGGATATTATCTGTATGTCCCATTTACTATATAAGAATCATATGATGAGACTGCTTGATCAAATAACTTATATCCGTTGTAGCTAATCATCAGAATGATCCAATCAAATGAAAACCAATCTCCAAATAGAGGTATACGGAATAATACAAATGTGTTATCAACCTCTATTCCTCTATTAACTTCCACCAATGTTTATCGCTCCAACATCCTATCATCTACAACAAACGTAGGACAACCATTTACTACTACAAATGCTTCATCTCAAGCAACACACATTAGGAAACCCGTAGGTCGCCCCCGTTTAAACGCACGCGCTTTAACTGATATCACTAACATACATGGTTCATCTCAACCTCCTCAAGTTTGTGCTCCTAATGTTTTGCTAACATCACAAAATGTATCATCTACAACAAACGTGTCACCATTAAGTAATAATACAAATGGTTCATCTCAAGCAACACAAGTTCGAAGACCCAGAGGTCGGCCCCGTTTGAGCGCACGAGCTTTAACTGATATCACTAACATACGTGGCTCAGCTCAAGCACCTCAATTTTGTTATCCTAATGTTTTGACAACATCACATTTTGTATCATGTGCAACAAACCTGGAACCATTAAATACTAATACAAATGCTTCATCTCAAACAACACAAGTCAGAAGACCTAGAGGTCGGCCCCCTTTAAGCGCACGACCTTTAACTGATATCACTAACATAAGAGGCTCAGATCTACCATCTTCAACACTTACAACGTCTTCTCAACTAAACGTTTACGACGTCGTTGATACACTACCACAATTACGACGTCGTGGTAGACCTCCATCTCAAGCAAACGTTTCGCAGGTTCCTCGCAACGTTAGACCACGTAAGTTTAACTATATGTATCAACTTTTATTAAAAAATTCTCATTTTACATATCTAACATCTGTATTGCAGGTTTGACTCCACAAAACAATCATATGAATTCGCCAACAAATCCAACCCCTCCGGTCATGCTTTCATCGGTAACTGTTGTTGATAATCAAGGAAATCCGACACATCTTCCACAATCATCTTGCGTAACCAACCCTGTTAATTCAACAAGACATGTTATTGCCTTAGAAAATTCTACACCACGCCACATATCTGAATCAGCGAACACTGACCAAAATGGAACTCATGTCCCTACAAGTGTGTATCGAACTCGACGCCAGCAACGTAGGATGACTCAGTATGCGGACTCCGGAGATGCGACATATACATGTGCACATTGTCAAGCCAAGTATTGGTATGGCGAGCGAACGGTTAGACGTTCATCCACATCTAATCCTAGATTCTCAACATGTTGCAGCGAAGGAAAGGTTGTACTGCCATTTCTTTGTCATCCTCCACCACTCTTGACAGAACTGATGGATTACAATGGTGGAGAACGCTCTAAGTTGTTTCGGAAAAAATTAAAGCTATTAAATTCGATGTTCTCTTTCACCTCAACTGGGGGAAATATAAACAGGGAAATAAATGATGGTCACGGGCCTTATGCATTTCAGATAAACGGCCACAATCACCATCGTATAGGGACTCTATTACCGACACACGCAGACGGACGCCCTAGGTTTGCCCAGTTGTATATATATGACACCGAACATGAAGTAGACAACCGATTATATGCATTGAATATAACGAGTTCTTCTGGTGTTGCGGACAACAATCTTCGTTCGTTGGTGCAAGATCTTATTACAATGCTTGATATACATAACCCATTGGTTCAATCATTTAGGATGGCAAAAGATAGGTTTGTTCAGTCATCAATACAACCTGTTACTCTTCGCCTGATTGGTACCCGACAACATACTGGACGCCAATATAACTTACCAACAGCTTCTGAAGTTGCTGCACTCATACCAGGCGACGGTAATCCGACAGAATCACGCGATGTAATTGTTGAAGAGCGTGGTAATGAGGAAAACCGCAATGGTGTTAAACGAATTTCAGAGTTGCACCCGAGTTTTATGGCTTTGCAGTATCCGTTACTTTTCCCTTATGGAGAAGATGGGTTTCCATTTGCATAACCTTTCTGATGTCCAACGATTACCGACAACTAAAAGAAAATACTTAAGTTTGAGGGAGTATTATTGCTTTCGTCTTCAAATTCGAGTTAATGAAGGTAGAACATTGCACAAAGCTGGCCGTTTGTTTCATACATTTTGTGTTGATGCTTATACCGCTGTTCTCGATCATGATCTAGACTGGTATAAGCGAAACCAAAATACAATACGATCTGAGTTGTATAACGGACTACATGATCGTGTTACTAACGGAGAGACAAACGCTGAATTCCTTGGTAGAAAAAATGTATTGCCTTCGACATTCACTGGTGGTCCCAGACATATGATCCAACAATATCAAGATGCAATGGCTATATGTCGTTGGGCTGGACCTCCGGATCTTTTTGTAACTATGACGTGCAACCCAAAATGGCCTGAGATTCAACGTGAAGTTGAAAACTGTATACCTGGTCAACCTACAGTTGATAGACCAGATACCATTGCACGTGTTTTTAAGATGAAGCTAGACGATCTTATGGAGGACATTCGCAAAGGAAATCATTTTGGACGAGTAAAAGCTGGTACGTACTGCGTATATCATTTTTGCCTAATTTTTTTATACAAAAAATTCCATTATCTAACCACATTATTCATGTACTTACATGTGCAGTTATTTATACAATCGAGTTTCAGAAACGTGGATTGCCGCATTGTCATTCACTCATTTTTTTGCACGAACATGATAAGATTTCTTCAACGGATGAGATAAATCATGTCATATCTGCAGAGTTGCCTTCTGAGGTTGATGACCCAATAGCATTTAACGCGGTTCGTTCTCATATGATGCATGGGCCATGTGGAGAGCTATATAAATCAGCCTCATGTATGTTAAGAGATACATGTGTAAAAGGATTCCCGAAGCAATATTGTGAGGACACATTTATTACTCGTGACGGTTGGCCACATTATAGGAGACCGAATAATGGAAGAAAAGTACAAGTTGGTAGACAAAATATTATGCTAGATAATCGGTTTGTTGTTCCGCATAACATTGATTTGATAGTAAAATATGATTGTCATATAAATGTGGAATGGTGTAACCAAGGAACATTGGTGAAGTACCTTTTTAGTTATCTTAACAAAGGTCCTGATCGTGCAACGGTTGTCATTGAAGGTCAAAGAAATGAAACCAACAACAGTACCACCACGACCAACATCAGCAACATTACTTACTCCTCTAGAATGACCACCAACAGCAACACCACTCCCACCACAACCACCACCAACACCACCACCACCACCAACAACAACAACAACACCAGAATGTCATATGCAGCTATATTACAGCATCAAGATGAAATTGAACAATATCTCAGTTGTCGTTATATTTCAGCCTCTGAATCATGTTGGCACCTGTTAGGATACGAAATGCATTACCGATCTGTTGCTGTAGAAAGGCTCCCTTTTCATGAAGAAGGGTGTAATAGAGTTTACTTTAGGGGTGATGACGATATTGATAATGTTATTCAAAGAGAAACCACATCAATGTCTAAGTTTACTGAATGGATGAAAGCTAATGAAATGTATCCAGAATTAGGAAGTAATCTAACGTATGCCCAGTTTCCCACAAAATTTACATGGCATGAGAAGGAAAAAGTTTGGAAGCCACGTAAAAGTGGAATGAGCTTAGGCCGGATTTATTATGTCTCCCCTTCAATGGGCGAGAAGTTTTATCTACGAATGTTACTAAATGTTGTACGTGGTCCAACGTCTTTTATACAGATCCGAACGGTAGATGATGTAGTGTACCCAACATATATGGCCACTTGCAAGGCGTGGCATTTATTAAGGTGTGACGTATGTGTGGGTTTCAGCATAAGAAATGCTTCTCAGTGGAAATTAGGCAATCAACTTCGAGAGATGTTCGTAACCATATTGCTATTTTGTAGAGTTTCTGACCATAACAGCTTTTTTAAAGATGTGTACCAATACATATCAGAAGATGTTGTGCGCAAACAGCGTAGGTTGTTGCATAACCAAAATGTGGTGTTTACAGATCAAGAAGTTCAGAATTACACACTATTAGAGTTAGAGGATATATTGAATGTTAATAATAAGTCGTTGGTTGATTTCGGAACGCTCCCTTCAACTTGATTTACTACAGTTAATGGATATCGGCAGGAATAGATTGATAGCTCTGAAAGTATGTAATGCAAACGAAGAATGGTCTCGGTTTACCAGTTTGTATGGTGGATTAAATCCACAACAAAGAGATGTATATGATAACATCATGCAAGCTGTTAATGAAAGAAATGGCGGGTTATTTTTTGTGTATGGTTGTGGAGGTACCGGAAAAACGTATTTGTGGAAAACAATTATCTCATGGATACGTTCGCTTTGGGAGAAGATTGTCGTTCATACTGTTTGGCCTCATCTAGGTTATATGCTTGATCAATCCTTATGTTGCCTGGCCTCCTGGTACCTGGAAACCCCCGCCCCCCCCCCTCCAACACCCCTCCCCAAATAACATACAAAGGATTATGTCGTTTATTAAAAGAGAATATATAACATTCACTTGACAACGAATCGTGTTGTGGAATCGATGTCGTTTCAGATCTTGCAGATTTAATTAGAGCCGCGGATCTTATTATTTGGGACGAGGCACCCTTACAGCATCGACATGCTTTTGAAGCCGTTGATCGAACATTTCGCGATATTTGCAGGTTTGATAATCCTAATGCTGATAATCAAGTGTTCGGCGGAAAAGTTGTTGTGCTCGGTGGAGATTTTCGACAAATCCTTCCAGTTATTCCGAATGCATCAAGGGCTGTAGTCGTTTCTTCTGCAGTAAACAAGTCATCGAGCGTTTGGGATTATTGTAAGGTTTTTGTTTTGTCTATTAACATGCGACTTCGTGATCCTACACTTGATGTTACAAATGCAGATGAGATTATGCAATTTCATAATTGGCTTATAGCCATGGGAGATGGCAGGCTTCCGTGTATTGCACTAGATGGAGAAGATGATGCTACATGGATAACAATTCCCGAAGACCTTTTAATTCCCGTTGATGATAACCCTGTTGAGGCTATTGTGTCGAGTACATTCCCGGATCTCCTAAATAGAATCCAAGATATCAATTACTTAAAAGAGAGATGTATCTTGTCCCCAACAAATGATGTTGTCGATAAGATCAATTCACACGTACTTGCATCAATGTCAGGCGAAATGCATAAACTTCTTAGTGCTGATACTATATGTTATACCACAGATAACTTGGAGGATATGAAAATCATGTACCCTCCTAAATTTCTTAATACTTTGAGGTTCTCGGGTGTCCTAAATCACAAATTTGAGTTAGAGATATGTGCACCAATCACATTATTATGAAATACTGGCCTGCAGCGAGGTTTGTGTAATGGGACACGTTTAGTAATTACCCAGATTACCCGTACTGTCCTTGAGGCTCAAATTATTACCGGGACTCATATTGGTGAAAAAGTATTTATTAATAGGATTGATATGACCCCGACCGATTCATCCTGGCCATTCAGATTTATACGAAGGCAGTTTCCAGTTAAAGTATGTTTTGCCATGACAATCAACAAAAGTCAAGGCCAAACTTTTAACCATGTTTGTACATACCTTGAGAAACCCGTGTTTACACATGGACAACTTTATGTTGCTGCATCGCGAGTAACTTCTCGCGCTGGACTTCGTTTTTATATTGATAACGGAGGAATTTGTGCTAATAACATGACAAAAAATATTGTTTACAAAGAAGTCTTTTATAATTTGCCTATAGGTATGCATTGCACTTGAAATACTTTACTTTTGCATTCCCTTATTATATGACGAATGTTCTTTTTTATTACAGTTCCTATCGATCAACAATGAGCATACGTTGTCACTATGTCGATGACTTGCATCCTAATTTGACTGATAAGTGGACACTTAATGTTATGGCTGCACGTGTATGGACTACTTACATTCCAAATAACAACCGCGTTCTATCAATTGACTTGATTATAGTAGATGAACATGTGAGTGCATATTACTTTTTTATAATGCTTACTTTACTGTACATGTCTCATTAATTTTGTATTCAATTTCAGCATACTTCAATTCACGCTAAGATTCCAGTGAGTCTTATGCACAAATTCAGGGATCGTATCAAAGAGGGTTGCGTCTATAAGATACACATTTTCACAGTCAATGAATATGGCCAAACACTATACAGACCTTTGTATAGCAAGATCTTTGTGCAATTCGGTTTCAAGACATCTGTTCAACCATCATCTATTAAACCTGAATTGTTTGACAGATATGTGTTTAAGTTTTTACCTTTTTCCGACCTACAACATCGTATTGGAAATGATACATATCTCTCAGGTTATCATGTTATTAGTACATTCATTTATCTCAAAAGTTTGATTTTACTTTAATATATGTGTCTTACCTTTTATTTATAACAGATGTCGTAGGTGTTCTTAAAAAATGGGGCCCTCTTCGAGATAGTGTTGGGAAGAACCAAGGTTGTAACTCCCAACTTCGCAAAATCATAATTGTTGATACCAGGTATTATGTCAAATTGATTACACAATGCTTCTAAACATCCGAAAGCAATAACAAGTTTCCGTATAATAAAAAACTGCAGTGACATAGAACTTAACGTTTCGTTGTGGGGGAAATGTGCTTTAGCGTATGATGATAATGTGATCGCATCTAAAAAAGATACCAACATCGTGGTTGTTTTGACATGTTGCAAAGTTGGATTTTATGCAGGTGCCATCTTGAATACTTAAATAAACTATTCTACCATTAAAGTTTATAACAACTATTTTATGTTTAACCCGTGTTTTTTAATTTCGTTATACTCAGGTGGACCGGAGTTAAATTCAACGGTGTCTTCACAAATTTATTTGAACCTTCCAATTGCTGAAACCATTTCATATAGCCAAAGGTAACATTCAATTCTACTTGGATATTTATGAAAAAAAACTTTCTACATATCAAAACCTACCTGTTAAGCGTTCTGAAATTGTGATTTTATAGACTTATTGAGCCGGTCTCCTTTACATTGGGTACTGAGTCAGAGGAGTTGAAAGTAACAAGTATCACCGACATTTATAAGCACCTTGCTGATGGCGTTACTCTGGTAATTGACTTAACAAACTTTATGTATAAGTCTATATGATTTTACCCTGTCATTGTTAAGCTATAATATGATGGCGTTACTCTTAGTTTTATACATAGTACTAATAGAATATTTTTGGTTTAATTGCCTAAAAATGTATTATACTTGCCGCTTTTTGTCATTGTATGTAGACAACTATTTTTTTTGCCATTGTGTCGCTCAACTTTTGAATTCGTGCTATTGTGTGTATTCTGCGACTATTTCTGCATGTAAAATGACCATTTTACCCTTCAAAATTTTATAAAAGTGATGGAAAATTTTGACCCAATTACTTATCAATAAGTCATTTGTGTCATATATATACAATGGGTTAATGAGGTTAAAACCTGAAAATTCGGAAAGTATACTTTTAATGCATTCACCTCCTTGACCTAATAATTTCATGTTTTGTTATTAGGGAACAAGGTTCATTATATATGGAATGGTGATCGGTATCAACCTGGATAAAGACTGGAAATACATACAATGTACCAAGTGCTTTAAAAAAGCGAGATTAGATGTCAGTCGCTATTATTGTGAAAAATGCGCAAAACACATTATGAACCCGCGTCTGACGTAAGTTGTATACGTCGTGATGGAGATTATTATGTTTTTTGTATATTACTTTTTGTTCATTTTATTTCTTTTACAGGTACAAGTTAGTTATAACAGTACAAGATGACGGTGAGGAAATTGAATGTGTACTTTTTAACTCAGAGGCCACTCCACTTTTAGGCATTACAGTAGAGGAGTTGTTATACAAGACTATAACAGAGGTAAGTTGCATTACTTTTACCATGTATTTATACATGCATGTTACAAGTCTATACATGTTATGGGTGAATGTATTTTAACGCATCTTATTTGCTATGTGTATATCATATGGTAACTTTCAATTTCCATCTTTGTTTCAGGGTGCAGGTGACCCCGATTGGATAGTTGATTACATGATAAATCACCTTTGCACTCAATGGGTTGTTCTCCAAATCAAGATTGACAAGTATAATATTGCACCTACATATGTAAGAAGATATACTGCTACTAAATACTACGGACACGATGTCAATGACATTAACAAACACATTAGGATTTCGTCAAGTTCAGAATCAGTCCAAAAGATTGTGTGCTCAGATTTAAGTATTTCATCACCAGATATCAATGACATTAACAAACACATTGGGATTTCGTCAAGTTCAAGATCAGTCGAAAATATGGTGTACTCAGATTTAAGTATTTTATCACCAGATAGTTATTGGGATACAACTGATTACGGTATACATGATGACAACTTGGGATCCACTATTAGCGAGTATGAGGAAAAGCTGATGGACGAGCTTGAGTGGGGTCAAGACGTATCTATATTAAAGCCTGCTGCAACTCATATATGTACGAATGAGGTTCCTCATGCACCTGACACAAGCACAAACGATTTTAGTGTGAATGACCCTAACAAAGGTAAATCGATTGTGGATGCGGAGCCTGTTGTTGTTGAAACTCATCTTAGTGATTTTATCCATGATGAATCTTCGTCTTTGCCTGAACTTGCATCTGATGTAAACAAAGATGTGTCTCCTCTTTCAAGTCCTACAATAGAACTGGATGAAATGCCAACTCCCGCAGATGAAGATAAAATGATGATAAGTGTTGATGAGGCTGCAATTAATCAACATGTGGACATTATGCAAGATGATTAAACTCAATAAGCGTTTATTCTCAAATAATTCCTATTAATGTTTACTTTGATCATCCGATACATTATTGAATAATGTCTTTATAACGTCGTACTTTCTTATTTGGAATGCTCCAGGATTACATCTTTTATTTAAATTGGATTGGTTCATATTTATTTTCTTTGGATATGTCATCTACTCATATGCATCAAATAGTTATATAAGCATATCTCCATTACTTATGTTTGAAATCAAAAGATCTGAGGACATAACTACAATGTTTCTGTAATGGTTGTTTTTTTAACAAGTCAGGTGGAACAAAATTATACTTTCTTTATTTATAATCACTGTAATCTGAAAATCATTATGTTTAAAGTGTATGCATTTTTAATCTAACTTAATAATGTTATTCTTATATCACAACAATATGATAGTGCAATACACATTTACTAAAACCTTAAAACAGATTTAACATTCAAATGGCAATTATATGCTGCCACTAAAAAGATATAGTTCATACAAATTGTCTTAAAACATTGATAGATACCTACAACTATTAACATACCACTTACAATAAAAGTTTTTTTAACCACAAAAGTAAGGCAATAAGACTTCAAAAGATATCCAACCAAACTCCACAAAAGATAAAGCCTTATTTAAACGTCATAACGAGACCTGAAACATATTAGCATACGTGGAATAGAGGAACCTGAATTTGTGCACCATGCCTATTTTCAGTAACAGTGCGCACCAACTTCATGCGCATCATCTTAGGCTCCACAAATCCACAACTCTTGCCAAACTCCCTCCAAAGTCCCTTCATCACAACATGATTTGTTTTCAAAGGATCCCTTGCGTCGTACGACATTTCTACTCTCATTGAATACCCGACATCAAAATGGACAACATAAGCTTTGGTGTATGTGTGCATATCTGGATGTGCGTCACAAAACTCATATGGGATTGTCTGCAAAAAAAAACATGTTAAATAAACAATATAAACAACAGTACCGTTCGTTGCACGGGTATACGGTTATTTATAAGTTAGGAATTGTTATAACATCTAAAATAAAAAATAAAACTTGATAAGCTCAAATGATACAATCTTTTGATAAGCAAGGTTCATATTGCTGAACTCTTATGAATATGTTGCCTGCTTTAGTCTGTATCATTCATAAAATATACCGTTTGCTTGACATTAGTTCTTTTGTGATTTATAAGTTTAGTCATATAATGTCTAATTGGTTCACTCTTTTGAATGCTAAATCTACATCATGGAAATAAAACTATCGACTCACAATTGAGAAACTTATAGCACAATTTAGTACATAATCATCCACACTTACATATACTGTGCTATATATCGAAAGGTTTTAAGTTATGATCAAATAAACTAAGGAACAAAGAGGTGTAGATGTGAAAAAATGAATAGGTTGTGCATGTTGGGTAATGGGTCAAAACATGTAAATATCCATGCGGATCAAAAAGATTTCGCGTACCAGTTTAAATCCATCAAAAGCATGTGCACAAAAAGGAGTGTAGAACACGTGGTCCTCTTCCACATGATCTGCATGATTTGGCCAATTGCAGAACTGTTGCATCCTCTTATCTGCGAATGAAACCAATGATAAAATTTTAAACTTTGTATTACATTAGATATCGCATATACAAATTAACTAATTTATTCTTATAATATATCGTATGCATAATTTTGTAATTTACCATCTTTGTCACGGTAAAGAAGTTTTCTTTGACCGAACCTCCTCATCATAGTGTAACGGATGTCTTCCCTATTCAATCCAACACCATCTCCTCCAATGACAACGACAGATATGTTGTAATTAAGAAGGTTCGTAAACACAAGCCTTTGACCCACTTCTACTCCTATTGTCATGGCAAATTCTGCCCATCCATCACCTGTTAACCCATTCATCCTTACAAGTTTATCTTCAAACGGTTTCACTCTTTCATGGAGAACATTAAAAGTCAGATTATCACATCTTATTGTGAAGTTGTTATGCCAAATGTCTTGGAGAAAATCACCCGGGAGTAGCTATATTTAAAAACCAACATGCGGAAATTTTGGAATTGATTATTATACACGTCATGTTTCACTTAAAACACATTTGTTAATAAATTATAAAAACTAAATTGTGTACCATCATTCCTGGAGTGTACTCTGCCAAACACCTAACAAGTCTTGGCCCAACTGTACGCCTTTCATAGCTCGGGCACTCTGACCCTTCAGCATCATACACTGTCACATAGTAGTCGTGAACACCTTGCAATATGAAGTGGATGGTTTTTGTTTGTTCAGGAACATTTGCAGCAACAAATGCATCCCACTCATCGTCGCGAAGATAAAACTGACCACGTGATTTTTTAAGCTCAACTTTGTAACGTATTCTATCGTTACCAGTCACGTATATGTAGTTTGTCTGAGTGTTGAAGTGGTCATTAAACACGTAGGGCAAAACCTGTTTAAACCATTGTTAAGTACACAATAATCACATACGGTATTAAGTGAAACAAGGTTGATTTAGAATATTAGAGAAAAACAATTGCAATGTGTTTACTTCACCTGCTTGCCTCGATATGTGTTGTGAGCGTACGTAAACAGAAATTGCTGAGCCATCCTGTTTAAAATATATACTAATGGAGATAAATAAACTGAATCCAATATATTTCTATTAGAAACTACCATCCAATGTAAGAAATTGTTTTAGAAGTAGTAAAAACAGGACACTCTGAAACATCAACGTCATACACCCAAATTTATTCACAACCTATATCGGAAACATGAACATGCAATAACATTACCCTAACTACAATCAGCCCTCTAAAATGTTGCACTCCAAACAAGCCCTTACATATGTATGTGTCTTAAAAGCCCTTAAAACTAAATATGTCCTTATGCATTCAACTACTGATATCATGAGATATAATGGAACTTTGGTTTGTAGTACAAAGCTGTAGCATATAAAAGTGAATCAGTTTTTAAAATGACATATTCTTCAACATTTGTGACCATGAGTGTTTATTTTTAGTCGTTTTTTATAACTTTATCCAATATTATATTCAATAAACTATCAAAACCAATAACATGCAACGAGTGTTATTCAAACTTACCTCAATACATACATCATATATATCAAAAGGAACAACTAATAATCAAGAACGGAAACATAAACATGAAATAACATTGTAGTGCAAACAATAAAATTTTGTTAAACCCCAAACAATCATGGATCAACAAATACCTTATAGATCCTTAATCACAACATTATATAACATAATAAACTAAAATTATTATGAGTTTTACTCGATTGTTCTTGCTATGAACAGTATCAAAAAAAATTGTACTAACCTTTTGATTTCCCCAATGTGAAGTTCTTGAAAAGACTGAGAGCAAGTTGATGGCGTTAATGAAAGAAATGATCACACCTACAACCTACTGAATTTGTGTCCAAGTAAAACTCAAATGGTTAGTTACATATGATAATGTGACTTGGGCTTTAGTATTGATTAGGGTTTATAAATTGGTCCAAGTGAGTTGGGCTTTTACGATTAGGTCTTATAAATTGGTCCAAGTGAGTTGGTCTTATAAATTGGTCCAAGTGAGTTGGTTTAGTTTTAGATAGCATCATAGGCATGGTTTAGTTATAATTAGTGAAAGATTAGTGAGTTCTTTTATAATTAGTGAAATATTTTGTAATTAGTTAGTTGTGCTTTTTTGTAAATCAAATGTTAGTAAAAAATAAAAAAATTGGAATCTCTTTCCGTAACTAATACATAAAACGAAAGTCATGACCAAGAAGGGGCAATAACATCCGTTACACTATGCTTAGGATTTTCAGATTTTATAATTTATAACTGCTTTTGTATTGAGTGTTAGTGTTGATGTACGATATGTTGTTTGAGGTACGACATTTGTTTTTTTTATCATTAATTTTTCAACTTTATGAATCTTTATAAAAGCTTCTTAACTTATACAAACCTAATCAGTAAAAAGTTCAACTTCATTAAGTTGTTTTTTTTATTCTAGATGTTATAACAATTCCTAACTTATAAATAACCGTCTACTCGTGCAACGCACGGGTATTGTTCTTGTTTGTATTAGGCCCAAGCCCATGACTATTATTCTAGAATGATCTCTTGTATCCTATATATATGATAATTGTTATCAATTATCATCAAGCAATAAATTAGCCTTTTCAATGCGGGTTTTACCAATGTTTATGTACCAGAGCTAAATTGATCCTTGTTCTTCATCCCTCCTCTTCGCCTCGAATCAACTCGGGTCAGATCTGGGTAATCTTCAAATAAAAAAAAAAGATTATTCTTATGGCTTCTCGTGATCAGCAATGGTATATGGTAGGGATGACACCCGTGGGTAATGGGTATGGGTTCATCAAACCCGTCACCCAAACCAGTGAATTTTTTCTCACCCGCCACCCACCCGTCACCCACCAATGGGTACAACTTTTTACTTATACCCATGCCCGTGGGTACCCATCGCTCATGGGTAAACCCGTAGGTTTGTGAAATTGAACAAAAGTATAAAACCATGATATGTAAACTAACTATGAAACTATGTAATAAGACATCATATCAATTTTCTAAATACTAAGTTCACAAAATACTTAATGGCATGTCTGAAACTAAAAAAATTCATCATCATTACACAAAATCACATACATGTACTGAGATATATCATCTACTACCTATATAAAGGAGGGTTTGGCAAGACATCATCTTGCCCGAAAATCTATAGAAATAACACGTGGATAATATGATTTATAACCACCGTTGGATAAAAACCCAAAAATAAACCTCACATTAATTTCTCCCCTGTTTTCTCTCTTATGATAACACTTTTATGGTAATATTAATGATATCGAATTAAATTTGGATGTACGTGGGTGTAGTGAGTACGAAAAAAAGTAAGTTGTTCACCCATATTCAAATTCAAAACCAAATCTCATATCAAAAAATCTTCTCCATGTTGTTGAAGATGCTCTTTCCCCAAACCCCGATATGCAGAAACGAAAAGCAATAACACCCAGCTCGCCCTAATAACAAAATGGATTTATGTATGAAGCAAAACACAAATTCAAGTAATTATTTTTATGTTAGTAACTTATTTGTTTAATCACTCATTTACTTTTTATATGTATTTATTTTGATATTGAATTTCAAATTCTTTTGAAGCTTTATTCATTCATCTACTTTGTTTGCATTTTAGGTTGTAACTGATCATTTGAAATGATGAGTGGGTTTGATGGATAAGATTAAGGTAAAGTCTTAATTTTTTTGTTTCGATTTAAATCACATACTACAACTATTTTGATGGAGTTTTTAAATGATACCTGATTGTGGTAAAATTTATCTTTTGATTTTCCTTCATTTTTTTAATGTTATTAATTTCATAAATCTTGGAGGTTTTCAATAACCCTTATGTTTTCTTGAATATAGGATTGAATTCGTGTATCAAGGAATCATCTAATGGAGGTAATTTCTCATTTTAGGATTTAACTGAATTTAAATTAAAAATCAGTTAATAGTTTCTATTGGTTGATTTAGGTTTTATTTTGATTTGAAAGTTGTTGTGAAAATATAAGGTACAAGTGTTTTGATGAAATTTCTCTTAGAGGGGAGTTTGGAAAATTTATTGGAATTTTTTAAGTTTGAGTAAAAGTAGACGATCTTATGATTTATGCAAAAAAGATATAAGTGATGATGATATAGCAGGTCCGCAATTCATTCATAATCGGTTGTATGTGACACTTGATCCATCAACAAGGAGGGTACAGGTCTGTAAGTCATTCCGGGGAACCTCATACTACTATAATTTATTGTATTTGTTTCTTCGTCTGTTTTAACTTTATTTTTGTTTTTAGATAACACATGTCTCCGCTATTAATGCATCTTGGTGCATATGAAGCCTTTTGGAATTATTCAAATGCTACCAAACAACTCTGGTCAGCTAAATAGTGGTTGTTTGGATGAATTTTAATGGGGTATAGGAAAACGTGGTGTAATTAATAAAGAAGGTGAAGATTTACATTAATTTACAAACGTAGCTGATATTCATCTGTAAGTGACCTTTAGACACTTTGAGAAACCTGAATATAAATGTGGCAATCTCAATTCATTTACCTATAATTATAAACTAATGGTCACTGTGATGCACATGATATGATTGTTTTTAGGTTAATGGTGGCGAGTGAGAAGTATATCCTCATGTAACAGCTCTGTAAGGTTTTTTTGTTAATTTTATCATAATCATTGTAATTCGTATTTATAATATTTCACTTTTGAACTAAGGTAACTATTTAGCGGCGAAATATGTAACTGATAATCTTTTAGCATTATCTTTATGGTAATTAGCAATGGATTTATCAAACATGAAACATGAAGATAATTTATCCTTAAAATCATTTTCATCC
Source organism: Tanacetum coccineum (assembly GCA_026074375.1). Taxonomy (NCBI): domain Eukaryota; kingdom Viridiplantae; phylum Streptophyta; class Magnoliopsida; order Asterales; family Asteraceae; genus Tanacetum; species Tanacetum coccineum. The sequence goes on from BQNB010029098.1 coordinate 46,342, forward strand.
CATATTTTTTTACAGGATGTTGGATGGAAAGGATGGAAGAGATATCATACGGGGGATATATGAGAAGAACATGCGGGTTGTACCTTGCCATGACAAAAGGTACTTGCATAATATTCTTCATTTCATTTAATTAAAAAATCGATAACTTAACTCTCTTAAAGATACATACTCGAGGTAAGAAAAAACAGATAAAAGGAATACATACATACTCGAGGCATGTCAATTCATTCACATCTTCTATCAAGTGTATTTAAAACTAACAAGCACTTATAAAGCTAACAAGAACTTTATGGAAACATACATGAAAACTCACTGTATTTAAAACTAACAAGCACTTTTAAGCTCTCTCAATAAGTAGGAAACACAAATCCAAACACTATCTGCTGCATTGTGTTTCAGCAGAACTAACAAGCCCTTTAAGCTCTGTCAATAAGTCTCACACGCAAATCCAAACACTATCTACTGCATTTTGATAGTAAGTAAGTCGCCGTTTTTCTCTTTAGTCTCATATACCTTCTGATTTATCTATACCATGTAGGTTCCAGTCGTTAAGACTACTTAATACTTACAACAATGTATCATTATTTCCATGATTTTATTAAATATTTATCACCTGAAGTCTTTTAAAAAACAATCGTATCAAAATCCTGTATTGAAAACATAGTAAAGTATGGAAATAACATATCGGGTAAAATGATGATCTGCAAAGTTATACGTGTGAATTTTCATACTTCCAAGTTCTAAGTATACAATGCAATACATAGATTGCTTTACTGATGTTTCTTTGTAAACTTTATCTCAGCATTACTACACATCACAGATAAGTCTGACAGAGAATTTGGTTAATATTTTTCATCAACCTTGACACAGTTATCCGTGATGTAGAAGCTTTATGCATGTGTGCTGGTGAGAACAGTGCAGCTTCCATTCCACCAGGAACTCCAACTTCATTAGCCGTTGAGGATAAAGAGAACTCATTGGGTAAGTAAATTATTTGATAACTTTAAGTTTAATCAAATTCTGTTCATGGTTTTGATGGTGGTGGTTTTTGTGATCGTTAAAATAATAAAGGTTATTTTTTTTGTTGAAATTAATTACAGTTGATTTTGAACCTTCGATGGACACACATCAAGTGTATTTAAATATTATTTATTTAGGCTGGACTTTATCTCTACCAGGTTGCACGGTTAACATATAAGTGAAATTAGGCCAAGTGGGTCAAAAGTGTTGAAAGTCATTCTTAAATGATTCAGTTTCAAAACGGTTGGATATCGATAGCAATTATATTTAATATAGTAAAATCTGAAAAATAACACACATAAAAAATGTGTGTAGGTTACTTACTCGACATGTTTTTGTCGGCACTGAAAGTTGCCCGTTTTGACTTTTAAACCTACCTGCTTGATGTATAACAATGGGTACATGCATTGTTTATGACCGTCTAAAAAAGTGTTGAAAAAGTGGTGTAGAAGTCGTCCATGCCTCTTAACCTGTCCATCGATGTCCGAGGTACATAAACTGTTTGTGTGGTGTGTAGCAATAACTTTGATCTTTAATATTGAATCTGAACTTATAATGTGCCATACCATAAGTACTGCATATTTGTTGAGCTATCATTTTTAACATTACCATTTTTGTTAAGCGAAAGCTGAAAAAGCAATTGTGGTTCGTGGTGGTTATATTGGCATGGAAGTTGTTGATGCTGTTGTTGGATAGAAGCTTGACACAACTGTAAGAATTCATTCCATGTTTTTTGATATCCCAGATTATGATAAATTGATGATCTCCTGTATGACACACTATAAGGTTTGCATTGAACATTTTATCTGAAATAATAATTTCAATCGTTCATTTTACCAATAGACAATTTTTTTTGCACTTCAGCCAACATCAGTGAGATAACACATATACACAAAAAGATTAAGATCCCTATTGATTTTCAGGTATTCATTCGTTCATTTTATTATAGTAAATGATTTATTTTATTTATCACCCTCTTCATCCAAAGATATTGTAACCAACGTTCAATATGCATTACTCATGGTTCTTACTATGGTGATAGCAGTTGGTGGCCACAATTTATTTTTTGGTCATATATAAATAGACCCTCCTTTGGATACGAGTACTTACATGTGCATCAATTTCACTAAAACTACGATAAATTATTATATACATATACTATGTTTGGAAAGAAACTATGTCGTTTTGACATAGATTGTACAGTGCTACAGTAACCGGCCCATTGGGCTCCTACTTTGGGCCGGCCCATTTGACATTTTTTTCCTTTTCTTTAACTAGGCAACTTTTAAAAAAAATTGCTCGGCACATAATAGGAAACAAAATTACAAAAGTACTTAGTTATTCAGATCAAAAAATATCCGCGACATAAGACCAAACACATATGCCCATATAAAAAAAAGAAACTATTGCACAAAAATAATAAAAAAAAAATTCCTCGGCACAATATAAGAAAAAAAATTACAAAAGTATTGACTTATTCAGATCAAAAAATACCCACGACATGACGCCCAACACATAAGCCCATATAAAAAAATAATATTAAACATGAGACCGGAAAAATAAAGCCGCAAAAAATACAAAAAAAATTAAAAAATTTAACGCCCCGCATCAACGCCCGGGCAATCATGCTTAACACATATTTACCCAGATCTTATAAAATTATATTAAAAAAACCCAAAAACACAACCTTTAACCACATAATTTTTAAAAAATTAGCACACGCAAACCACACTTATAAAACTTTGAAATCTTACCATACAAATTTTAAAAAAAAAAACACTCACATCTATAATAAAAGAAACACCACTCCGCAGCAACGCGCGGACAACTATGCTTGTTTATAAACAATTTGGGGCATAGAACATGAGAATTTGGTTTTAGATAAAAACAACATTATAATGAAGATTTTGTTTATCATACTATAGGGAAACCATTTGGATATAGCTTTTGAAATGCTTAATGTGCTTGGAGAATTTCATGCTATGATGTAGGTATCAACTTATTTTATGCAAAACAATTTTTTGTTCTTACAAGATTAATACACTATAGATATCACCATAGAACTTTATAGAGATTATATGTCATAATGCAATACCCCTAACATTTATAATAACTTGGTGTGATTATTTTATGTCATAATTTTACAAGACAAAAGTTTTTTAAGTATTTTAAGCGATGGTGGATATAATGTTGACAAATAAATGTAATTAGCAACAGAGTTTATAAGATAATATTATGAAACATTGATGTAACAAAAGAAAAAAATTAATATAACATAGTATAATTTGTCATGAGATAACATAGCAATAGGAAAACTAATGAATAGTATTTAGGAAACTATAGTTATTGCAAAAAGGCTAATGAAAAATAATTAAACTCAAAGTTAATGAAGGACTTTTTTAAAAACAACATTGGTTGTCTAATTGCAATTATTGCCATCTTTATTGCAACACAACACATTTCGACCTTTCTTGCTCTTTACTCTTGATACAGCCACATAGAGTTGTCCATGCAAAAAAACTGATCATTCCAAATATAGACCACAACATGACCCATTGAGTCATTCTCATCATGCAACTTAGCAAACTTCTTAGACCAAGAATCAAAACATCATTCAAGCTTTGAACCTCTGTTAATAAGTAGAAAGTAAAAACATATAATTAGACAAAAGATATAATAAGGATGATGTTTATCAAAAGTTTTGATTATAATCTTACTCAACGTCCTCAAGTATGATGGTCCTCCTTATTTTGTTGACACCAAAAGTGTTAAAAGGGATAGTGTCCGAAATCGAAACAATTGTTCCAATGACATCTGCATATCGATAAAACAATTATTTAAAATAAAAAGTCACTAACAAACAAACAAATAAACAATCAAAAAATAAAACTCACCACATAGTTCTGTATCAAAGAAACATCTGGATGTAGAAGTAGTGAAATGCTCAAACTTAAAGCCACAAGTGTTGTTGTCAAAACTTGGTCGATAATAATCCTAATGTGTGACAATGGTCATCTATTTATAGCCGACTTGAGAAGCATCTAGGTCTTGAGCTTGTGTTTCTTCTATGAGAGGAATGGGAGAGTGTTCTCCAAGCAAATCAATTGTAGCCCTTGATTTTCATTTGTGCTTCTTTAAGCTTCATCATAACTCTTGATTTCACCTTGTCCAATTAGCCTCCAAGGGATTGCCAAGGTGTCTTGTCTCTTCTTGGGGTGGGTTATTGAGAGGTTAGAGTCGTGGGTTTGCAGGTAACATGTGAAGGTGAGGTGAATAGTAAAAGTGGCCGGGTGGTTTGATTTTTTTTGTTTATATTTGGTTTGAGTTGGGGTTTTGGGATAACAATGTTAAGGGTAAAAGGGTGTAAGGACTAACGGTGTAAACCCATAAGGACTAACTGGTGTAAACCCATTAGGACTAACGGTGTAAACCCATTATGACTAATGTTAAGTGTTTGTTGGGGCTAATTAATGGATTTATAGATTGGGCGGTTTAGTATTGGATTGATTGTGGGACTTTTTTTATACTAATAAGGTTTAAGATAACAAATGTGCCCTGACTTAGCCATTAACTTGGGTGCGGGTTGGCCCATTTAGATGCTCATGTCTTCGGCTTTGATTTTTTACGCTCTTTCCATTCACGTGCCCGGTTTTGTCCGTTTTGCCTTTATTTTGTCCTTTAGTGAATATCCGTTACCTGCACATCATAAATTACAAAACACACAAATACAACGTATTTTTGATATATTTTGATCATTTTAGGCTCGTTTTATTAGGCAAAAGGTATGTGTATTTAAGCACATAAAAAAATCCCCCATACTAAACTATTGCAGTTCCTCAACGTAATGCCATAAGGTAAAACACTTTAAAAACCAAGAATCTCACTCCACCTTAACTAAACTACCATCGACAAAGTAGCTAAGTGTTCATCAAATGTAATTAAAGAATCATTAGTTTTGAAAAGCCCCGTTTTGACCATTTTTAAATTTACACTAATTGCCACACATATTTTTTTATTTTTTTTCTTTTTCTAACTAGAATGTCTAGACTTTCGTTATTTTCATAACCTTTAGGGTCATAGAACAAGAAGCACTTCAATCCTAAAATGCCCAAAAGGATAAATTCATCGTCCCCGATTTTTCACTTGTCCCAAACCAAGCTTAAAAACGAAATCACCGTTAAATATAAGTTAAGATGCTAACACTACTCATACTTGTAACTTGTGAAACTTTTCGCTCCCGACAATTATTATATATTATGTGAGTGTGCTTATTTCGAATTTCAACCATGGATCAACCTTTTTAAGAAAATTGCAATATTTCTATGCTTCACGTTCCACCCAAGAATTATGATTTTGAAGGCGAGATCATTCCATGTAGCGACTTTCTTCTCGGCACATCCCAGCCGAGACCGGCTTAGGTGACCAGGCTTTTGACACCCCACAGAGAATAGTATCGGAACTCACGGACCTTCGGTTTCAAAAACTCTTAGGCTTCCCGTTAAATAAATAATTTATTTAGAAAAATCACAACTTAAAACGACATAGTCTTAGTTCAAAAGCACATTTAAATTTAAGAAAAAGAGATTTTCCCTATATTTATTAAATCACATATATTATACTTAATATAATTATACATCCTTTAATCGAAGGAAATCCTCGACCTTTTTGAAGGCTGCAACATCGGTTGTGAGCCGGCAAGATGCAACAAACTTTTATTAGTCTCGGATAATTACTATGTGCCTTATTTAGAAGACTGCAACATCGGTTGTGAGCCGGCAAGATGCAGTAAACTTTTATTAGCCCACAGTTTTTATTATTATTATTACCTCATTTTTCATTTTAAACTAAAAACTTTATATTACCACGATATAGAGAAAATTTCTTTTTAGAAAATTTAAGTATAAATTTGAACTAAGACTAAATAAATTAATGTTATCGACTACATTAATAAGGCTTCAAAAATCGTTGATTTAAGTTTAATTTTTGAAAAGAGCACGTATTATTAGTCCGGTTAGAAGCTTATGGGAGAAAAAGCCACAAACTACACTTATGAGCTCTTAAGATTTTCAACTAATCCTTGCTTAGCATCTAACTCATAATTAACTCTATCATTTCTCGTTCTTCGCAAATTTAAAATCTTTAATAAAAAGATCCGCGAATGCTTAGTCAAGTTTATAACGGTTAAGGGACAAAGCTAAGAGCTCAACACGCTCGATCGAGTCAAAATTTATTCTTATTCTACCCAGCAGGAAAGTCAACATTGTGACAAAACACTTATTTTATTTTTGGATTTTTTTTATTTTTGCATAAAATCACAATGTTTTTTTTAATTTTGGTGGTAAAAACGGGATTACGTAAAAACAACGACTGCAGGCACAATCAAATCGATAGATCCCCATACTAGAATTGAACATTATAGCAACACATTTTAAGTTAGGAGGAGAATTTTTAGGGGAGATTGCAGCATTTTTATAGGTGCATCTGAGAATGTGTGGTGTGGTGATTCTTTTATCATTCTCATTATAAGTTTTTTCTCATTTGATCCTTACTGTGTTTATATTATATATAGATATTAGGCTAAGTAATACAAATCAATTTTTTGGCGCCGCTGCGGGTGAGGTTGTGAAAAAGATTAATGTGTACGTTTTTGAGAATTAGTGTTGAAGACCTCTTCCCGTAAAGTTATCGCTTTCATTTGTGGGAATATTTTCTTCTATTATCAAGGTAATCAAAAACAACAAAAAAATTAACAAAAAAACAATAAAATCAACGTTGTGTCACTGTAGTGAATTAGGCTCACCTTTAGATTACAAACTATACGAGAGGTATAAGGAGGGTCGATCCTACGAACTTCGACCCGAAAGGAGAAGGTTTTTAATAGTTCGCGCTACCGCTCCTCCGCTTCTTTGTGCGTTTTCTAAAGAGCTACCGTACACTCGTTTGATTATCGGTTACAATTTTTTTTATTTTCTCTTATTTTGTTCTTAGTGTATGCAAACTCGGTTTTTGTCAAAATCAGTTGTGTGAACTTCTACGAATCTACTTCTCACGATTTCAAAACGTCGTAATTGTAGACGTTCTATACCAAAGAGTATAACGTTTTTCTCTGTAGAGATCCGTAGTTACGATGTCCGATCAAAGTACTATGGCGGAATTACTCCGTGCACCCTCCGAGGGTTATGCGGAGGCAATCGTAGTACCACCCATTCCCGCTGAGCATTTCGAGCTCAAGCATAGTCTAATCAATCTTGTAACTTCAAAACAATTCTTCGTTTTTTTAGAAAGAGATCCTCTATGCTATATTGATATTTTAAACTAAGATTAACTTCTAGTTGAAGTACAAAAGATGTGCCCGGACATCGATTAAGCTTATTCTTGTTCCCTTTTCTATCGTGGATCTAGCCCGGATTTGGTCGACAAATGAAACCTCCATGTTCTATTTCACTTGGGACGATTCTTTGTGTCTAATTTTATTAACACCATTTCTATTCCTCCCTCAAAAACAACAAACCTTCCGAATGAAATTGTCAAAATTTTCAACAAAAGTTTAGGAAACGTTTTAGCATGCGACACGCACCGTCGGAACTCCTCAAACCTCCTGACGGCATGGGCCTGTTTCAAGGATCTCCTTCGAGCATGCCCACATCACGGTTTTACCAAATTACATCAACTCGATACCTTCTACAATGGTTTAAACCCATCCGATCAAGATTTTTGAATTCTCGCCGCGGTGGCAACTTTTGGAAAGAAGTGCACAATATGTGTTGAAAATCATTAAAAACAAATCGAAAGTTCATAATTTAAGAAACAAACCGATTGTTTCTCAAGTGAAAGCAAGTAATGTTGATTCTTCAGAGATAGCCAGTGCCGTAGCCAGTGTCGTGACTAGTGCCATGACCGCAATGTTTAAACAACATCAAGTAACCCAAAAATCAGCTTTCTGTCAAAGTGGGTTAAGGAAATCTTATGTTATTGTGGCGGTGCTCATTCTTACCGACAGTGTCCTGCCACCGATGGCAACACTTTTTTGGGCTATCAAGACAATATTCAAGGATATGTTTCAGCAGCCGCAGTAAACTATAATCAAGGAAATACCGGATACCGTCCTCAAAATGTAGCTAACCAAATTCGACCACCGGGTTTTGCTCAACCGAATGTGCAAAATAATCAAACCCGGTACAATCAAGGTTACAATCAAAACAGAGGAATTAATAAAGGAAACCCAAATTATCAAGCTCTGGCTTATCAAGCTACGATTCATCAACCACAAGTTGTGACGACTAGTGATTTCTCAAACTACATAAAGGCGGAATGATTCTGGTAATGGAAAAACATTGCAAAACCAAATATGACTTCTTTAACAAATTCTTAAACATCGGCTTAAGAACATGTTTGGTCAATTCATGAAAATGAATACCGCTTCTACTTTGGGTTCGGGTTCACTTCCTAGCAACACCATTGCTAACCCGAGAGGTGATTTAAAAGCAATCACCACCCGAAGTGGAATTTCTTATGATGGACCCCCAATTCCACCCCCGTCTTCTTCTCGTCCTAAGGTGGTAGAACGGGAACCCGAGGTAACAAAGGATACAGTGCTTCCAAGAACCGAACACATACAACCTCCAGTGGTCTAAATTTAAGCTCCGATTGATGAGCCCGTATCGGGTATAAACCCTTTACCCAAAACAAGATACCTTTGGCGAGCAGATTTGCTCGACATAACTTTCGTCATCATTTGAGCATTTCATCGGCCATAAACCCTTTACCCAAAACAATATACCTTTGGCAAGTAGATTTGCTCGACATAACTTTCGTCATTATTTGAAAGTTTTTTTTTTGGGTAAAAGGGACAATACCCCGGTAAATTATATTAATACCCAATGCCAATAAGTACAAATGGAATGTGACTGAGTGTCACATTAACCTCAAGCATACAGCTTGAACAGCCATTTCGAATGACATGCCATTCGAATTACAAAATTACAAAGCAAATAACACCACTAGGAAAAAACCACCTAATGGTACAAAGACAAAAGGAAAATACAATCATCTAAAGATAGAATTAGGTAAATCCCATAACCTAGCATAAAGCACTCCCTTTGTTGTGCGTTCGAAAGCACACGACAACAGCTTCATACGAACCGAAGAAGAGATACACGAAACAACCTGATCAATGGACCTCTTCGACTTCTTGAAAAGCCTCCAGTTACGCTCTTGCCAAATAAAATACGCTGAAGCCGCAACAACTAACTTGGCATGTGCTTTGATTGATGTTTACGGTGAAGAATTAACTCTCCGAGTTGATGATGAAGGCTTAAAGTTGGTCAAACTTGAGATACTCCTACAATAATGCTAAATCGGTTAATCGAATCGATGTCATCGACGTTTCATGTGAGGAGTATACTCAAGAAGTGCTCGATTTTTTAGATAGTTCTAAAAGTGGCAATCCCACTCCGTCTTTAGATCATATCCTTTCTACTTCTTTTCCATCTCTCACTCCTTTTGAGGGAGGTGACTTCATTTTGGAAGAAATCGAAGCTTGTCTTACAAATGATTCAATTCCACCAGGAATTAATGATGCCGACTTTGATCCGGAGGGAGACCTTCTTCTACTCGAGAAGTTATTAAATGATGATCCATCATCTCCTCTCCCTCCGAAAGAACTTCATTTTGAGGAAATTAAAAT